>JABFFJ010000025.1:0-183375 GCA_013623715.1 Fusarium verrucosum
TAGATTCCTCTGGTCCTTGCCATAGCGGGGTGGGAGCAGGTAGCTGGCCCCAAGACTCCCTCTGTGGGTAACCATGAGGACCTAAGGATGGCTGGGGTGGGGGGGGAGGGGGCGGGGGCGGCGGGTGATGTACAGACGGAGGAGCACCGGCTGCTGGAGGCTGCTGGGGAGGAAGCGTCATGGCCGCCGGCGGAGGCAGGCCACGATGATGAGCCGACATGGGCTGTGATGGTGGACTGTGACCCCGATAGGCGACAGGCAAGGAACTGGTTGCTGGTTCTCGATATACTAAGGGGGGAGAGGGTCGAGAGGTTGAAGGCGGAGTTGGAAGATCATGGACGGACTTGTAGCCGTAAGTTGGTGGCTGCTTGACGGTAAGCATCGTTGTTTGGTAGCTGGGCTACGCCAGTGGGGACATTTGTACAGCAGGAGGAGGTGAGAGGGTTTGGAAGATGCGTGTATGGTTGGTTAAGAGGCTGGGGGCTTGCTGCAATTGACTTTCTCTTTTACAGATAAACAGGAAAGAATCAGAATCGACTGAGGGTGATGAGGCAAAAGGTGAGCAACGATGCAATACAACAAAGGTCCACTTCACGTTGAAGATATGTACAGTTGCTGAAAGGATGGCTTATCCAGATCCAGGGATCAACGATGGAGCGACAAAGAAGGTAACATCGAAAAGCAAGGTATGCTGGAGTTGTTATTGTTGCGCTTTGTCCGTCTTATGGTTCTGGATGGATGTGTCGACTGGGAACTGAAGTTATAAAGGGGGGAGTAACAGACGAGGGCAAGATCGAACATATAATACCAAAGAAGGGAGAAGGAAGAAGGAAGAAGAGGAAAAAGGAGCGGCGTACAATTTGGATTGTGGATGTGCAAGGTTTGTATAAGACGGCCAGAGGCGACAGGCGACGAGCTGGAGATGTCGGCCAGCTCCAGAGATGTGGCGGTCGAGGAGAGCGGGGCTGATGAAACCAGTTGACAAGCAGGGCCAGGCTCATTTGGAACCAGTCATGGATGGCTCTTCCACATGGCACACATGGGGGGCACGCGCAGAAGGGAGCTATCAATGATTGCGAGTTAGTATCAAGTTCGAGTGAGAAGTGGAGAAGATCCAAGGCTGACAAGAGATGAGTTGAGAAGTTGAATCGGTCTGAATGGATTGGGCCGAGATGAAGGATAGGAAGCCCAGTCGTGGAAAGTTCCGCGGCCAAGTAAGTCAGAAGCTGCCAGAGAGCTCGGAGCTTCAAGCTCAGCAAAGTTGTTGTAGATGGACGACGCAAGAGTGGTGCCGCCAGCAAAAGATAGCAGATTTAGACGCAGGTACCAGCCAGCGCGGTCTACTGTCTTGAGAGTTGCCCTGGTTCTTCACGACAAAATGAGCACATCTATGTTCTTGTCAAAGAGCCTCCGAGCAAAGCTGTCCTTGAAGTGAAAAGGAATGTCGAACAGGGTCCTCAATCTAGTCGTCGATCGTTCTGTTCAAGCTAGCTTGCCACTGACAACTGCGAGGTAGCTTGCAGACTTCAGGGAGCTATGGCACGACTTTAAGGACCAAGGTTGTTTAATGAACGAATAAGAAGAAGGTTCAGGGAATAGAAAGAGGAGAAGGTGGACAGTGGTGATCCTCGATAGAAGATGGAGGAGAGAAAGGAAAGGGAAAAAAGAGGGCTGAGCAGCTCGAGTGAGCTTCGGCATGAGTGGAGAGTGAGTGAGTGGTGGAAAGTAAAAGTACACGCACACGCCCACACACGCCCACCCGCTTGCTTATACGCACATCATCAAGCGCCGGCCGCCGAGACGTTCTTCTCCGGTCCGCATCTTGACGCGGGTCGTAATCTAAGAATCAAGGACTCTTAAAGACAGGGTGGAAACGCTTCATTGTGGGAACTCTCCCTGTCCTGGCAGGGGATGCCTCAACTAACAAATTGATGAGGGATCAGGCGAGTCAGAAAGCCACCGGCAAGAGGTTAAAGACAATTGACAACGGATTCAAAGCGCCAGATTCGGTCAAACCAGTCCGGCATTGGACATTTGAGGTTAAGGCCAGAGCGGATACCGTACCAGTAGGAAGAATGGATGTGCTCTGTATCATCTCACTAAGGCAATCCCCAGCATGGTAACCTTGAAATCTGAGGATAGAAGCGTGTATCAGAAAGAGATTTGACAGATTAGGGACGAGACAAAACACTAAAAAGGTAGTCGACCCAGAAAGCAGGGGTCGGTATTGTAGGGACAGTGGCAGAAGCAGAACCAAGAAGTGGCTGAGTCTCTGAGAGTAACCGGGGGCTGAGAGGATCACTTGCTGCCATGTATGTAGGTCGAAAACCCAGATTGTCCCATCCAAGTGAACGTGCATGCTTCTAAGGAGTCAGACAGCCAACAAGAAGACAGGATGGAGGGCCCGAAAAGAGTACAGCACATGTTTTGGTTTGGGATGAATGGATCATGAGAAGTGGAGTGGCATCGGGAACCAGGGGGGAGGGGTGTGTGTGAAAGAGGCGTGTGAATGGAGTGTGAGGAGGAGGAGGAGGATGCGATGTGCAAAAAGACACAACGTAATACTTTCATCGACTCATATCCAAGTATGGCATCGGCATATGTATGCTAGTTAGTTAGTTGGGTGAAAGTGATTTGTCCAAACTCAATTGGGCAACCAATCTCTTTCCCTTCTTGCAGGCTATAGAGACTCAAATTCAGCAAGGCACAAGATGGATAGGTAGACAAGCTACGGGACACATACCTTACCCAAGATCTCTCGCTAACAAGCCTTATTTGTGATGTACCTTACCCCAGGCTGCACGATAGCTAAAGGCTAATGACACGAGCGCCGAGGCAGAGCGTCCGAGCTGCTGCGGCCCCGAGCTACCTGTCCAAACAAGCCTCAGCCTTGACATGATTCACGGGAAGGTTTGGTGAGACATGGTACCTCGAATCCGGTAGTTGAGCGGTAATTAGAAAGCCATTGATCGTGTTGTAGTTCGTAACGACGGACGGCTGAAAGCCCCATGAGTGGCTTGGTAAGTACCCAGCATCTTGAACGAGCACATCAGCTGGCGCGTGTGCAAACAATAACAATTTGGATGTATGTACTGTAAGTTGTTAGTGTGCCTACTTTAATTCGGTATGTAGAGTTTAGCTGATGATATGGTGTGAGGAACGAGAAAGGTCGAATCACAGTACGTACCTTGTCCTTTGATCCTCGTATTCTTTGTCTTGATTGCTGCTTGTGGTATTATTCCTCCTTTCTCGAATGCATGTCTTCAAGGATTTCTACTAATCATCCAGGATGTTTGGTGTTGGTCCTTGGATGTAAGAGAAATTCGAAACGAGCCATGTTGACCCGGTCAGGTTGTAATAGTACAGCTGTTAAATTGGCTATAAAGCGATGAGATTCGCATAATATGGGTGGTGCGGGTGAAGTGATGGGCCCTGCTTGCAATCAAGTGACAAAAGCCATACTGCTCATGTATCACAAGGATGCGACTATAATCGAGGCACGGGAATTTCGAATATGTAGGCCTGGATGTACACAAGACGGTCGAGGGAACCTAGCTGTTGCACGAAGCGCAGTTCCCGTCGGTGCCGGGTTTAAGCCGCTCTCTCTAGGTGGTGGTACTAGGTCAGCTAGATTCGAATGGCTGTGGCTTGTGGTCTATTGTTTCGGGTGTGACGGGGATAATGTATGGTTGGAAGAGAAGAGTTGTAAGCAAAGGTTATTGATGAAGTCGTCTAAGGAATAGCATTTTTTGGCTTCATTGAATCTTGACGTGGCTGAGCTCCTTCTGCTTTTGGTTGCCGTCGGCATCCCACTTGCTTATGTATTCTTTGACTTCACCTCACCAAAACAGCAGAAGAGTCTTGAGAGAAGATCACGCAATTTGGGCAAGTATATGTCTATCTGAGGTAGGAGGTAGGTATGTAATGAAGGCAATTAATTGGTCATTGGCCTTGACTTGGGTTTGTGCTTGGGCTGGTTCTAGGTCAAAGTGCCTTAGACTTACTTAGCCGCTCTTTCCGACCTCGTGTGGCGCCGAGTTTATTAAGCTAAAGGTATTGCTCATGTAAGGATTTGCCTGCATTTGCACTTGTCATAACACTCACGTCCCTCTCATATCGCGGTTCCGCGTCCGTTTCACTTTTGCAAATCTCCATCCTGACAATCCACTCTACCGAAGTTACAGGGAGATAACTCCAGCTGCTGAACGATTACGTATCAAAGGAGATTGGTCAAGTCAAGGCAGTGTCAGACGCTAGCTAGCTGGCTACAGTACATAGGTATGTACTGTAGCTAGGTAGTTAGTCTTTCATGGTCAATTGTCCGATCCTATCACCAGTCACTACCAATCATATAAACAACAGCTATTCGATACTCACGATCCGCCAGACAAGCTCAGCATCATGTTTCGTCATCATTCAACAGTCTCAAAGTTGCAGATCCAGTTGCCAGTCTCTCATGTACCAGGCAGCTTGCAGCTTGTCTAATCAGCCTTTCCAGGGTCAGGGCCAACAACGATGATGCCGAGGTTTGGTCATGATGCATTGGCCAAGGACTACTGGCACCCTCTTCCCGGTCACTTCAATCTAATATGCCAACCCTTCTACAGGACGGACCTCGGGGCGCCTGTTAGGCCTGGAAGCAATCTAGATTAGTGTCGCTTGATGCTCACCTAGTCATTGTCCTGATGGGCGGGTCTTACCCCAATGGATCGTCACGTAGCCACACTCGCTGGGGCCGTCGAAAGCACGTTGCATTCTCCATGGGTTTTTTCGTCGCGGTGGTATTATAAATAAGGCCACGCGAATTTGCAGCCCTAGCCAACGTCAATCTGGTTGTCCTCAAGGAGCTGTGAAAAGTCAATCCTGACCACCTGGGTCAGATTGACATACCTAGTGCTGGGCACAGGTAGGTAGATTTGTGCTGATAAACAAACCATCATCCTTGGACGGCAGACAACCCAATAAGAGCCTTCCGAGACCGACACACAACCGAAATGCAGACAGCTTCTATCAACACCCATCGCCATCACTCACGGGGCGAAGATGAGCAGAGCATGCTCAGGACAACGATACTCCACCCTTGAGCAATGAATGCCCCACCCTCTCGAAAACCGTTACCACCCCACTTTCGTTAGATACTGGAAGTGCGCCACGATCCAGGATCCAGGTCAAGGTTCTTACCGTACTTGGATAAGATTGTTGATCCATAGACTCGTGGATTCGGCTGATGGCTTGTTTAGATGGGTGGATGGCTCCGAGTGTGTCTTTTCAGCCATGACACTTGGAACTTAAAGAACCCTTAGGAGCCTGCCGTCAGGACGCCGTCTACCTACCTATCTCAGATTGAAGGGCCCCGACCATTCCAGCACCAGATGCAAACTACCTACCTAATGACAGCAAAATAGGTAGGTAGGCAGTGGGTATAAGAAGCCAGCTAATTGAAGCTGTCTTGGATATCGACAAGCGCGCGTCCTTATGAATCTCTCTTTGTTTCGTCTAGAGACATACAGGACTTGTTCAAACTTCATCCCTTACTTCCGATGGTATAGCAATCATTGGCATGGAACCAGTGACGCGCAAGAATCAAGTCGACCGTATTCCGTAATGATAACAACAGAATGCTTGGACGGATGAGGTGATACTTTGCAATTTAGTTTCATACCCAAACCTACCTAGCTTGTGGGCAGTGATACACCTGAGTTGAGGCAAGTCCGAATTATTAATGATGATGTTGATGTTGACCTGTCTGCAGTTGGGATGCTTTTATTTTCTCGCCTCGTTGGGGTTGAGTCGATCGATGCCTCGAAACCTTTCACAGTATGGTTACACTCAGAGCCCGAGGGTGTCAAGAGCACCTACCTGCCCATGTGTTACCGTAGCACTCACTAGAAGCCCCCTCGAGTTTGCCCTCCCGCTCTCTGCCTTGCAATGGTTTCGTTGTACAAAGAGATCTGTGGTTCTTCTCAACTTGGACAAGTGGTACGAACTTTAGACTTGGAGTACGAATCAAGAGAAAGTCAAACCCCGATCTGACTTGCTTTAAAGTAGGCAAGGTATGTAATCAGCACGAACTTGACGAATCAGGGTTCATTTATATGTAAGTAGGTAGTCAAGCTTCCACCTTTTCATGTAACAACGGGTTCATCCTCTAGCAGAACTTACGATGTCAAATTAGGTATAGCATGATTGAGATGATGATTGTTGAGGTGTCGTTCTTGGCGGCAAGATACAATGACACACGCAGGCTTATTAATTTCAACGTATCAAGAGATCATGCACGGCACCTCTGTTTGCCATGCTTCATGTATGGGTAATCACTGTGCGATGATTCTCAGTGAGCATGTTTTTGGCTCGGCACCTAGATCTGTCTTGTGGTCAACATGTAGGTGTGCTAGTAGCCTCGAAGGGTGTGTATAGTGAGGCTCCGTGCAGGTTCGCTACCAATCAACATCCGCCAGAGCATTCTCTCCCAGCTCCAAGGACTAGGGATCCTAGGACCCTGATGAGATTATAACCAATCAGAGACTGAGATGATCGGTCGGGCCCGAGACGCACCTGCGCCTTGGGAATCCCCATGTCGAAAGAGGACATCTGAAACAGCATGTCGCACCTACCCTGTCCCTTGTTCCTGTCTGCCTGCCCAGCTCCGGCTCCTTCTACAACATTCCCCTCATTTTTGTTGCTTGGGTGGGAGTTTATCCAAACTGGGCCCTCGCCTTTCCTTTCTTTTCTTTTTCTCTTACCAGGTATTGTATGGAGCACTCTTGTTCTTACTTTTCCCTTTTACAACACTTCACTCCCGTCCATTCTTCGTATATACCTTGTTCCTTGCCTATCCCCCACTCTGTCACCTCACTCGCTCACTCGGTCTCGTGCATCCTCATCCTTGCCTTCTGCAAGCCTACAACCATCTCATCCATCATCAACCAAGAACCACATCAGCCACCAACGTGGAAATGAGATGAGTCAAATTCATCCCGCGAACTGCATCGCATCCATCAAAACCGGTCAACGATCTGTTCTGCCGTTTTTCATTCGTGGTTTCCCACCAGCGTCATGCGCCTCTCGATCTCGCCTTTGGTTGGCCACTCTGCAACAACCGTTACCGCGCAACTGACGTTGTCTCCGATGCCCAACGCAGCAGAAGAGTTTCTGGGCACGAATTTAAATGAAACAAGCGACTAATTCGTCACACTCATCGCATACATACATACATACATACATACTCCGTCCACGGACTACAGTACCATATGTCGTCTAGCGAAGCCGCTCAGCCGCAAGTTACAGACACCCACCCATGTATCATCAACTGATGCACTGATCCCCTTGTGGTATTATCGTGGATCTCCAATCTACAATCCCTGGCCATAGTCTTTGACTCGAACTCACCGAAGGCGCTCTACTTACTCGAACATGTGTGAGAAAGAACCGAGGAATTCTTGCCATACTACGTCAGCCAATAAACTAAGGACTGCATACCTTTATCACCAGAAGCTGCAGTGCTATACACATCATCGTCATCTGGTGTCTTGCTTTATGGCTTGAGTTGGGTTTAGTTAGGTACTTCTCCGCTTGGTGAAAGCTTCGTTGACACGCTCTGCAGCTGTGTCATCCATGCAACTTGACGTTTAGAGGATTAAATGACCTTGTTTAAGGTCATTTCGAGCATCTCAAACTCGGCCGAGCGGACGATATGTCTACATGTCACAATTGCTTCATCTGTATCTCCAGCTCTAGTGATAACGGCTTATTCTGCCTACCCTGCGCAGGCAACTCGATTCCGCAGATCATTCACTGTATCGACATCAGCCTCGGCTCATGATTAGCGACAAGGCTCACTCACAGACACCGATTCAGACCTCGTTTAATTTGCCGTTGCTTGTGAAGTTGGAAGTTTTTGGTCGCCCGTGTGAGCTGAGAGATCGGCAACTAGCCTTTAAGCGACTCTCCTACCCACCCACCCTCGTGGTCGGCCCAATCCGACAACACCCTTGTCAATTTTGGATCTAGCTATTCCGATCCATGTGCGGGTCCGGCCTGGTCTAGACGGGACTTGACTTCAAGGGTCAGCATCGTCTTTCTCAACGCTTTGCTAAGCCAAGGGGCAAGTGTCAGACAATTGCGCTTTGCCTCGTTTAACGCAATGTTTGCCGCATTAATCTCCTAGCCCCCATGTCGTTGGTTCAGAAGCTACAGTACAGTACCTCACTCACGCCAAGTTGGATGGTGACTACAGACAGATACTGTATCTGTCTGTACTGACAATCAATCACCCAGCCTCGTTCTCGAATACCTAAATCAGGATACGAAACTCGGCTTTGTTTTGCGGGAACCTACCGCTATCTTGTCTGCCCATCTGCCTTCCGAGATTCCATGGTGATCGGCTACTTGCACTCAGACACCGTTACACTACGTACCTTCTCGGGTCTAGGTACTATACTAAGCTGACATTGATCTAGGTACCCTAGTTACATAGACGAAAGGCGTTACCTTGTATCAACATCAAGTACCGAATCGAGTCAGAATCCTTCCGCATCAACGAGAATTTGCATATAGCCCATCTGTGGTGAATCATCCGGCTCTCGAATATGTCGATAAATGTGATTCGAAAACCCGCATATGTATCAACCTCCCTCACCAAACGCCACCAGCCCATGATTACTTGGGTGATCAAGATCAGCGAAGCGATTATCCCTGCTAGTGTTCCCCGTCCCATCTGACATGTGTCTATCGTCCCAGAACCCACGAGTCCCAAGATTTAAGGCAAGCCATCCTGTAGGGATCGACACAGGAGGGCTGCACCGGACGCCAGAGATTGTCTCGCTCTGTTTAGGGGCCTTGACCTGATGAAAACCTGCCTAAACAAGATGGACTTCCGCTCTCGGACTTGCGGTGCTTAGGGAATGACTGCGGCTTTTACTACTTGCTACATGGTCCACAACAACTCACGGCACATGCTCTGTCTGTCTCTCGCACGTCCTTTTCTGATTTTAACCCTTGCTTCCAGTTGCCGCTCCTGGTCGTTCCGAGTTTCAAATTATTATTACAAAGGATATTGAGCTTACAACTGTGAATAATCATAGACCCTCATGTTCATCGACCGCTGGCTTGTACGGAATATAATGGAAAGCAATACAATTCGGGCTGCAATGACAACAATGTGAGTTTTGTACGATCAAAAATCGGGTACTGGCTCTGATGTTGGTGGGCTTGCACTCACGTTACCAGCTGAGAAATCCTTTCGCCTCCACAACGACGACATCTGCATTGCATGTCTTTACGCGAGCGATCGAATCCTGGGCCAAGTTTATTACCGTCCAACCAGACGAGCCGGGACCTGCCACTGATCGAGAATTGATCGGTTGGCCAGCTTACACGTCAACTCACTCCTTTTTCGCTTCCCCACCTAACCAACCGTCGCTACTGCAGGCTATCATCTCATCGACTTCAGTCTGGCCTTCTTGAACCGACATGGTCAGAGTCTCAGAGAGAGACTCGTCTCATCTAAGTTGAGTTAATCTCTCGGACGCCAATGCGGTGCTGTCGCCAACGGCCGCTAGCGTGCGCCGCCCCATGTGGCCCATAACCTTCCTTTTGCTTTATTATGAATGTAGGTATGTATGTCGATCAGGCCTGTTTGTGGCTACAATGATTAGACTTCTATTCAATTTGACTTCATTGGGTGTCAAACTTTGTCGAAGTCGCCTGGAGCTTGCTCATGATGAACTAAGAGAGGCACTATACATGACTCACTAACAACTATGCATGCGGTATCGAGGTCACGAACACGAGATTCATTCATTGCCATACCAACATTTCACAAAGTGCAATCTTGGGCAGGACTGTCTCCCAAATCACTGTCTTGATTCTTTTGGTGTCTCGTGTTCCCAAAGCAGTGAAGCACGCTAGCTATGTATGCTGAGTTGATAATCTCTACGTGAATAATAAATAAAGCAAACAGGAGGTATCTTGCAAGGCTCCAAACAGCCTACCACATAACCTTTGTCCCCCTCCCTTTCCTTGACATGAATCGAAATGTCCCCGCTCATACGTGTCTCAACACAAGCTGCAATCCTCATCGAATGCTCCTCGCTGAAGTACAAACAAATAACAAAAATCCAGAGCGTGCACAACGGCATGCATGTATAATTCCGAGGTGGTAGGTAGAACGCTCCTTTAGCACCCACCCATAGTATCGTTTCCTTTCTCCTGCACACTCCAACAGTCCTTGGACCGTCCAGAGTGTCCTTCCTCAACCATCCTGGCCGTGTTTGAACACGACTGTAGGTTTCTATCCCCCACTCACGTCCCCTTCGCTTTGCTAGTAGTATGAATATGTAAAATAGGCAATGTGTAGTGCCGTAGACAGTGGAACTGAAGATGTAGAGTTGGCGACCATAATCCATTGCCCACTGGAAGACGAGTATCCTCCAATGCCTTAGTGAGGGAAGATTCGGTCCTTCAACGACGAAGCAGAGGATGTCAGACTGCTGCGCTTGCTAGAATCCTTTCCAGAACCAAAGAGATTGTTTTCCGCTCTCAGGCCCTCTTCAACAAGGTTTGTCGTGCTCTGCCGCTGCGGCTTCTTCAGGACTCCCCTGGACTTCTCGTTTGTGAGGTTCGTAAGGGATGGCCGCTCGCTGTTGGACTCGCTGCTGCGACGATTCTTGACAAGCTTCCGAGGGAATCGCTTCTGTGACTGGGAGGTTGAGCCGTCCGTAAAAGAGGCTGCGTCGTTCGAACGGTCGTCACTTGATACACGGCTGGGGGCAGGGGCGTGCAGGGAGTGAGGTGAAATGCCCCGTATAGCCATTGGCGATGGTTCCTGTTGCTCTCTACCGTAAACAGGGCTCTCATGCGCTTGCAGAGCTGTCTGATCAACTGGCTGGTTAAACACTGCTTCTTCTTGCATTGGGTCCAGAGGCGGGTCGGACGGTCCTCTTGCTCCTATAATTGGCTTGACCACAGGAGATGGAAGAGCAAGTGATGAGTTGGATCTGGCAGCGGCGAACCCAGATTGCTTGGGCGGACTGGGTGCTGATGGTGACTGGCGAGGTACTGGAGGAGAATGTTCAGACTTTGGCGGTGGGTGCTGTGCCATGTTAGTCAAGAGCTCCGTCGACACTATTCGATTTACTTACCTCGATACTGAGATATGCGTCGAGCTTCCTCTTCAATATCTCTGACCGAACAGGCTTGGCGAGGTAGTCATTCATACCAGCAGCCAGGCACTTCTCCCTATCTCCTTGAATAGCAGACGCTGTCATGGCGATGACCAGGATCGTGCGTACTGCATCTAAAGAGTCCTTCCGAATCAGCTTTGTCGCCTCGTAACCGTCAAGAACCGGCATCTGGACGTCCATCAAGACGACGTGGTACGGCCTGCCCTCCTTGGCCTTCTGCCGAAGACCTTCGACAGCCTTGAGTCCATTGTCGTATGCCACAACGCCCTTGTATCCTAATCTTTGCACATATTGTATGGCAATCTTCTGGTTGATAGGGTTATCCTCGGCGACGCAGATGCGAATCTCATCCTTTGGCACCTTGGAGAAATCCAGATAAGGGTTTGGCGAATCAGCTCGCTCCACGGGCGAGTTGGCCGCGTAGTATCGGTCGACCGAGGGTGTGGCTTTGGTCTGCGCGTCTCCTGCAGCAACATCAGGCTTGGCCTTCTCAAATGTGACCGTGAACCAAGCTGTTGTGCCCTCATTCTCCTCGCTCTCCAGCCGAATCTTGCCCTTCATCATCGTCTCGATAAGAGACTTGCAGATGCTGAGACCCAGACCACTTCCACCATACTTTCTCGCTGTGCTGGCATCCGCCTGGCTGAAGGGCTGGAACAGCTTGGCCAGCTGTTGAGGAGGAATGCCGATGCCAGTATCTCGGACCCAGAAAGTAAGGGTGGCGTGCTCCTTGGTCTCCTTGTCGAGTCGAGCACCGATGGTGATGGAACCGTCTTCGGTAAACTTCAAACTGTTTCCAATAAGATTGCCCATCACCTGATGAAGACGGATAGGATCACCGTAAATCAGCATGGGTGGTAGGTTGATGTTCTGTACGATCTTGACATTCTTCTTGGATGTCTTCTCGCGGTTGCTGTACGACACGGCCCGAACGACTTCACGAACCATGTCTTCGGGGTTGAAGGCAATGATGTACAGTTTCATCTTGTCTGCCTCCATCTTGGAGAAGTCCAGGATGTCGTTGATGACGGTCAGCAGCAGATCAGCAGAGACCCGGATAGAGTCGGCCATCTCCAGTTGATCCTTGTTCAGATCACTGTCGCGAAGGAGCTCCGAGTTGCCAATAACGCCATTGAGAGGAGTACGAAGCTCATGAGATACATTGGCCAAGAAGATAGATTTGGCCTTGGCTGCCTCCTCTGCAAGCTTGACGTTTCGCTTGGCTTCTGCTTCTGCGTTCTTGGCCTTTGTCTCTGCCTCGAGGGCCTTGGCGAGAGCTCGCTTCTGCACGGCTACCATGGAGCGGTTTTCTGCCGAGATCTTCTCGACATTCTTCATGGCGAGTGCGTTCGAGTAACTGATGCCGATTTGGTTAACGAGGAGCTGCAGTACTGTGACGTTGCGATCTGTGAAACCACCTGGCTCGCCTTCTAGATAGAGCACACCCAGAAGTGGTTTGTTGCCATGGGAGATAGGGATGGCAATAATGCTCTTGCCAACAGGGTTTCTCTGAAGCCAGGAGTCATTGACGTTGCCGAACCTCTCGTCGGATACCAGGTCAGGTACAAAGACCGACTCGAGGAAACGAGTAGAGTAGAGAACAACGTTCTCGGCGATAAGTGAGGTTCCTGATAGGGGTATGCCTGGTATATGTGCTGAAGCACCCCTCTCAGGGTCACCACTAGCTGCTACACACCAAGCATCCATATCGTTCTCCTGGACAACAATAGCAGCCAGTGTGGCTGAGCCGCCGCAGGTTTGCAGGATGACGTCGCACATAGTCTTCAACAACTCATCCACTTGTAGCACAGAGGAGATGACCTGTGAAGAGACGAGAATGGCGTGCAGATCGATCATATCGAGAGCAGGCAGTCCCGCCCCGGGCTCGGTATGAATGTTCATCGAGCCTCGCCACGCCCCTATGCGCTCGCCCTTGTTAAGGTCGGCCATATTCATTGTGTTGGAAGGGATGCGTGTCAAATCCCCGCCATCCTCTGTCTCTCCAGTCCGGTATTGCACGGTGGCGGCGTCAGCGACAAAGTCGGTTTGCACACCAGCATCGTTGGACCGGTGGTTTCGCGTCGGGCCATGCAGCAATAGACTGTGTTCCTCTTCAATTGCTTTCGAAACGCCGATAGCACCCATCTGCCGGAACAATCCAACTGCTTCAAGAAGTGCTGACCGAGCTGATCGACGCGCGCTTCGTCGAATGAACATGCCGGCCATGAGATAGTTACCAAGAGCTTCATCAAAGACCGAATTATGCTCGGCCGCATGGTCCAAAGCTTGCTCATAATGCTGAATAGCATTCCCATGGTTCTGTGATAACTCCTCGATCTGTGCATGCAAGAACTTGATCCAGCTCAGGTAGTTAATATCGGAGACAGTACACCACTCATCCATCATCTTCACATAGCGTCGAAGTTCCTTGATGACTTCCTCGACCTGCAAGGAGAAATCTTCAGTTGGTGAGCAGGGAAGCTGGAACTTTTGCAGTAGGTATCCGGCACGAGCGAGGCCATGGAACAACAATATCAGCCTGCTGTTGTGCGCAGACCAGATCATACTAAGCTGATCGACGGCATGGCTTCCAATCTCCACGGCACGCTCATAATGTCCGTAGAGGAACAGGGGTATGATCTCAAAGCTCTCGTAAAAGGTGACGGAGCGGTTACTCTTGCGCCTGGAACTGACCAGCCATTTTTTGTAGCTCTCCGTGTTATGTGTCTCGTCATTCATGACCTCCAGTGCATTACCAGTGTGAGTCTTGCCCTGAAGAGCCCGGCAGAGTTGCCTGACTGCGATGAGTATTGAACCGCCTCTAGAGTCAGCATTCCAGTTGGGTATCTCCTCGCAGCCGTATTGACAAAACCCTTCAAGGTCCGCACAGTTCTCTCCGCTGAAGAACTTGAAAATCGCAGACACGCCGTAAGTCATGACGGTCGATATTCTGTCACCAGCAACCGATGCATATTCCACGGCATCCTCCATCTGTGCCATGATCATGGGCATTGTCATATGAACATGACTGATGCACATCGAATAGAGCATCAACCCGCGAGCTAGGAAGAACGGGTCTCGAGATTGATAGAGAAGCTCCTGAGATGCGTTGCTTAGCTCCACCGCGAATTGAGTCATGTTGAAACGGGACAAGGCGATCATCGAGAGGTAGAGGAATGCCATTCCAGACTGTGGATACGCACCCTTTTCAAGGCACATCTCAACCATCATGAGTGTAAGATGGTAATGCCGTAAACCGTCGCTCCACCAAGCAGCACTAATGGTTTCGGCCAGCACGGCTCCAACGGGCGCAACACTGGGATCCTCCGCCTGCTTATAGTTGAGGAGCTCACCCCGGCCCATTGTTTGGATCTGGATAGACAAGCGCTCGAATTTCTCGTCACACTTTTCGAAGCTTGGCTCGTCATCAAGACAGACCCCGAGGCCGATTAGGCAATCCTTGAGCGAAGCAAGAGCAGAAACAGAGTCGCCACTCTGGGCATATATTCTTGACTGCAAGACATATGCCGGTGCCTTGTCAAATGGCGATTTCCCGTTCTTGAATATGTCATTGAGGATCTCGTTCGCCGCAGGATATTGGCCCATGTAGAGATAACACTCTGCTGCCCTAAGAGCAAGCTGCATCGTTTCGTCGTAGGACACATCCTCTTCACCATCTGTCCAGGGAGCGTCCTGTAAGAGAGTGAGAGCTGTGCTATAATACTTGGCGGCCGTGGGCTTTGCGCCGCTCTCTGCAGCGGCTTGGGCACAGCTTGTCAGCAGTTTGCGGTATTGGTGGCGGTGTGAAATCCGTTTCTTGATGATACCGACCGCTTCGCAAATATGAGAAGCTATGTTGTCTAATTGTTTGTTTTCACTGTTGTAGTATTTTTGAAGTGTCTGGACGATGATGAAGTGCATCTTCCGAGAATTGCACTCCTGCAGGTCTGACGAGGCATGGATGTATCGATCATGGGCAAATCGAAATCGGTCATCGGTCTCACTAGGCACTATGATGTAGGCCTGGATAGCTGCTTGAAGACCGACGATGGCCTCGCCCTGTGAATAGGTTTTGTGTGTAAACGTCGTACAACATGCCCCTCTATCGTCATCATGATAATCAAACTCACCCCCCATCAGATGGCAGATGAGTTCGAACGAGAACGAGTTCCCGATGAGGGCAGCCCAAGCAAGGAGAGTTCGCGCTGCCGCGGGGAGTTCTGTCAATCGATGTGTTATGAAGCCTGTGTCAAGTATATCATAGTCCTTTTCTCCTTGGAACTGCTCAAAAAGCCTATCAAGGTTATAGTGCCATTGACAATCCCGGTAGTCGTACCAGATACACTTCTTCCGATGGCAAGCACTCAACATCTCTCGCATGTAGAACGGGTTGCCCGCTGTTTTTGACTGCAGCACAAGTGCAAGAGGTAGGACTTCTTCCCTTGGTCGGCAAAGCGTTGTTGAGACGTATTGGACTATATCATCCTCGGAAAGAGGTGATAGAGTGATCCGAGTTACCAGAGGACCGCCAGAACGAGGATAGTCTGCTGATGTAATTAGCCGCAAGTCATATATGGAACCAGAGCATTTATATATACATACCTTCGTTTTCACAAAGATGAATCATGTTCTGGATCTTATCCCATGTGATTTCTTCCGTGCGGTAGGTCATGATGATGACCATTTTCATCCTCGAAGCAATAATTTGGGAGATCAGTTCCATTGACTCATCGTCAGCAAAGTGCAGATCATCCAAGCAGAAACATATGAACTTGTGAGCGGTGAACACTCGAAGAACATCCAGAAATATGTTCATCAACCGCATAGTCTTGGTCGATGTGCCGGTACGGAGAAAATCCGAAGACGATTGTGAAGCAGCGCTGGGGTTCCTAGCAACTGGCCTGGGCGAGCTGCCAGGGGATGACCCACGGCGTTTTAACCCAGACTTGCCGTTCCCCTTATTTGAGGCGAACTGTAAGGATGAAGAGATGGATCGACCAACAGTTGCTTCGGGAGGGCCGAGAAGGAATTCTGGGAGACCTAGGAGACGGTGCAGCATCGGCCAAACGGGACGAACAAATTGCTTTAGACCCTGGTGGAAAGGGGTCTCTGTGTTCCTCTCACCCCAGACTTGCTTGAACAGGGACGAAAGCAGCTTAAGCAGAGGTCCGAATGCTGTTCTCCTTGCGGTGTCAAACTTGGCAGTGGCACAGTACCCCCGTCTCCTGGCATCAGCCAGAACGCTTTGAACAAGACAACTCTTTCCAAGGCCTCCCGCACCTTCGATTGTGACAACCTCGCAGTGGTCGCGCCGGCGGAATTTGGCGGAGCCTAGCTGCCTTGAAAGGCTGGATGCTGTTGATTCCACCACGCTGTGACGGTTTTGTGATTCGGGTCCAGAACTGTCGACGAGACTGCGTGATTCGATCGAGACGGACTGGTGTCTCTCCCAGGGCCTGGCAATTCGCGAAAGGGTCCCTGAAGGTGAAGATGCAATTGTATCGCCAGACACAGTCTGTGTATCTGTAAATAGGGGGTTAAAATTGGACTTTGGTAGTTTAGGGTCGGACGAGGCGGTATGGGTGAAGGAGCTGCTTCGATAATTATTGCCATCCACAGAGCTCGCTCCCTCGCTAGAAATGTCGTCGAAAGCGGCAACATCGTTTGATAAAGACGAGCCGTCGGAGAATCGGTTGGTGTTTCCCTTGAGGTTCATGGAATGGCTTTTCGCAACACGATCAATGACCTTATTCAGCTCCGCCTGCTCCTGCTGGCGACCGATCATGATGGCCGGGAGCATGAAGAAGGACGATACATCCTTGGTTCCAATCCTCCACTCTTTAAGTGCCAACCAGTCCCCGTCACCAAGAAACTCTTGGACCTTGACCAGATCATGACGAAGCCCGCTCGCCGAGTGATAACGATCTTGAACATTCTTGGCTGTGCATTTTTGTATGATCCTCCCAACAACGTCGGGAATGTCAAGCCTCACTGTAGACACGTTGGGTATCCTTCGGCCAAGAACACCCTGTACAATGTCGAGGGGAGTATCTCCTTCGAAAACAGGTCGTTGAGTCAGGAGCGTCCAGAATAAGACGCCCAGAGAGTAGATATCAGTACGGCTATCTGGCTCTGCAGGCATTCGACCTGTCTGTTCAGGACTTATGTATAGAAGCTTGTTCTGGGCTCCGAGTTCCTTGGAGAGCGTGGACCATCCTGTACTCGTCAAGCCATGTTCGAAGGACCGGATTCCAGACCCAAAAGACATAACCTTGACCTGCCCTGTGTCGGCATTGAAGTGAAACGCATCTCCTCGGATTTCACCATGAATCATGCCGAGGTTGTGGTGGAGAAGTTCTAGGCATTGTGTCGCTCCTATAGCAAAGTCTAAAAAGTACTGTAAAGAAATCGGCGCGTGCAATTCGGGTTCGTTCTTTCGTAATGAAGTGAATGTCTCTCCGTGGGTGCGAGCTCTGTAGTAAGCCGGCCCCATGTCCAGCACTTCTACTAGATAATTGAATCCGGGATGCTGATATATAGAAACGATAACCTGTGCGCGGTCGCCAGGAAGAGGTTGCAGCCTGATTAAGTCGATGGGTTTGACAATATGTTCCCCAGATGGATCTGAGCTGGCGATTAAACTTCTGGCAATATGAAAGGCTCGTTCTTCTCGTAATGCATGATAAGATAGCCGAGCAAAGACTGGTTCTTCGACATAGGCGGTGTCGCTTGGTACGTTGGATGCTGAAGAGGCTGGAGGTGTAATTGCCTGGGTATCGTAACCGTCGCTACTCGATATGGGGGCGTAAGGTTCTGACGGCGATGGGCGGCCAGAGTGTAGCCTCATAGCGGACCCTGGACTTGAGGCATTGTGGGAGCTCGAAGGTGAGGGCACCGACGACACAAAGCGGGTGCCGAATACATGCCTAGACTCGGTCAGAAATTGAAATGGCAGATACTCGAGACCAACTGTGACTTGACAGTTTGACAAGGTATAGAAAGATGGGCTCGTAGAGTATAGCGGGGGGTTTACCAAAAGTCATAGGAAGAATGGAAAGGTAGCTGGCTTTCATCCCATGTATATCCAGCTATCTGACGAAGTCGCTCGTATATTCGAGGCGGGGGATCAAGAAGGTCGTCGGTAACGAGAGAAGAGACGCCGTCCATCATGAAGCGCGAACGAGGGCGCGCCTCGTGGGCGTTACGGTCGGTGCCGGTAGCAGGATGAGGAGGCCACGAGAAGCGATGGTTGGTGTTCAATTCAATTCAAGTCGGAGGCACATGCAAGTGAAGTGCCCATCATCGGAGATATATCGGCCGTGGTTTCAATGTCGACGGTCGCAGAACAAAGACTGTGTGGATTCGGTCGGAGGATGACGAGTACGAAAGAGAGTCGGGCGCAGCAAGATAAGTGCAGCGTACGCAGAAGACAGACAGAGTATAAGATATTGCAGGATCTACGTCTGGATGGCCGAGTGTTGGTTTGGACAATGTGTATGTTCGAGACAGCCGAATCTGATGTGATGTCTATGACGGTAGAGGCTCGCTAGGAAAAGGAATACGACAGGCGGGACAGACAGATCGGTGCGGCCGGCGTCGGTCGAGCGAGTCCGGGGTAGGGGAAGGAGGAGAGGGAGGCTGTTGATCCCACGACGCTTCAGTGAAGAAATGGCGAACACGACGAATGTAGTAGAAGTTGTGTTGGTTACTAAGTGTGTGGTTGGTGGTTAGTACCTTTCCGTACTGTGACCGCCGAGCACAGAGCACAGGGTGGGTTTGGTTGGAGTTGGTTTGGGTCCGGGTTAGGTTCAGGTTGGTTTAGATTTGGGATACAAGACTATGAGTGGACTTTGCGGTGGATTCCCGCCCCTCCCCGTCCTCACCTAGAGAGACAACTAAAACAAGGTTGATTCTGATTATACTACATATCTACTGTATCTACCTACAGCACGCATGCATTCAGGTTGGCTGAACCATTGGTCGTAGGGAATCTTGATTCGATCAGAGACAGGACATAACCAAGAATTGAGTTATCAAGACATGCAGGTCAAGTCAAGTCAGCCAAAAAAAATTAACCTGGATTGCATTGCATTCATTGCTTATCACGTCGTTCAAAGACTGATTGGTGAGAATTGGCCATGTTTTTGTGTGTGTGCGCCAAAGATACAGGGTCCAAGTCTTGTTCACGAGCTGGTCCCGTCTTGAATTGGTTGGTAGCAGAACGGAACAACAAGGGGTCCTCCCGGTTTGACAGTTGGGCTCGTACCCATGGCCACTGGTAATGGACTAATGGTGTATTGGCCCTGGCTGAAGCATCCATCCAATGTTTACTATTTGGCAGAACACGTCGTGCTTCACTCAATTCAGGGTAGGGAGAGTACTACCGTAACCATGCCGTCTGTCGCATATCCTCTCACCCTGCATATTCAGCTTTTGATATTGCATCATACAACAGGATTGTCCATCATGCAGGCAGGCTCCTTTCTTACCACTCTACACCACCATCACAAACATCGTGAACCTCACCTCATCTCCAGCCAAGCAAATCCCATTGACTTGTTGTTTTAGCCGAAACTTTACAGCACCACATTTCAAGCGATTATTCCCGCTTGGGCATCGATAATGCCCCTCCCAGGCTAAATAAAATCATCTTATCCCCGAAACTCTCTTGGCCAGGGCATAGAACGACCGAACTGAAAATTTTCTCCAAACTCGTGATGCCAGGGCGAAATTCTGATATTCTTCTATTGCGTATCCATAGCTGTACCCGTGGCCTGCTGCAGAACCTCATTGCACATTCAAGCAGTTGGGTGGGATTCACAAATTTCGGGTCGTGCTGCGAGATGGACCCTTGTGGCGCCGTTTATGGGGCATCGCTCGGTACTGAGCAGGCGCCTGCTTGGGCTCTTTGACTTGTCAGTCCTATCACTTGTTGGCGTGGCTGTTTTGACGATCTGCTGGTAGCCCGCGTATCCCCCTATGCATTCAGATATGTGAAATTACTGCAATCTTCTTTTCATATCCTGCCATTGCCATTATCGATGCGCAAAACAGAAACATCAACCCCTGGATCCCACTACGTCGGCAATGATGTAAGTGGCAGGGGATTGAAGATGTCACTGAAACACCCAGCAATCTGATACCAATCAGGGTGAGACAACATTTGGTTTTTGATGCAACACCAAAACATCATGAAATATATACACACGATAAACAAGCACACGAAACAAATTGATATTGCAGTATGAACATGAACAAGCTCTAAGTTCTATTGTATGTTGTATACTATTATGTATCTTTATCGGACAATCCGTTCATTTGTCTAACCCTAGAGCAAGAATCCCAGATCTATCCTTCATCATGCCCCGCCTCCTTCAGCGGAAACCCATATTCATCCATCCGTCCGTCCGTCCGTCCAGCTTACTGGGAACCCTGACCAGCAGCATCCTATTTCCCATCATCAATCCTAAATTCCTGTCTCATCATTTCTCGAGGCGCTAACTCGCTTGCCACAATGTTTTCTTGTACACATATATCTTGAAATATCAAACGTGCTCAATCGTATATTGTTCACGCTATGCCTTCAACTCCATCTTCAACCCCAATGCATTGGTTAAGTGGGTATTTACTTGGTGTGGCTAGGGAGGTTGGTCTGAGGAGGGGACATGATGAAGTTCTGGGTGAGACGGCGCTCAGTGTTCTGGCGGGAGTTGACAAAGTCGGGGTAGTTGAGGGTCAGCTCGACAGCACCGCTGTGGATGGCATCGACAGCCTCGACACCGAGCATGAAGGAGTGGTCCTGGTTACCGACCTCGTATCGCCAGCTACCGAATCGGCCACGGGAGAGAATGTCCATAGCCTCGAGCTTGGGGAGGACCTGCTTGAGGACGCCCTCACGCTCGAGGGTGGGGGTGGGGTAACCGTGGTCGAAGGCACGGTGGTAGGTGGAGACGATCTCGTCCTCGGGCTTGATCATCTCGGTGTTGATGAGACCCTGGATGCTCTCCTTGAGGAGGTTCTCGACATCAACGGGCTTCATGGTAGACTGGGAAACCTCCAGCATGATGGACCAGTAAGGACCCTCCTTAGCCTCGGAAGACTGAGCCTTCTCACCGTTGGCGAGGTAGAGAGTAGGGAGCTTGGCGTCCTTCTGAGGCTGGTTGTAGGGAGAGTAGTTGGAGAAGATGGTGGCACGGTAGAAGGGGCAGTTGTCCTCGGGGAAGTACAACCAGCACTTGTCACCAATGCGCTCAGGGCGCTCACCTCGGATACCGACACCAATAACATGGGTAGTGGAGTAGAAGAGTCCCTTGGTGAGGCTGACAAGCTCCTGGTTGCCGAGCTTCTCGGCGAGGTGGTCAACAGCCATGGTGTTGATGAGCTTGTTGTAGCCAACGCTGCTGCCGTCGGCGAAGTAGGCAATCTTCTTCTCGGCATCGATCTTGGTGACCTCGCCCTGCTTGCCGAATCGCTTCTTCTCCTTGGGGATGGTCTCAGCGACGGCAATCCAGATACCACCAGTACCATCACGGGCGGGGAATCGGAAGGTAGCGTTGGGGCCCCAGTTACCGGCAACCTTGTTGAGGATGACGTTCTTGGTAACAAGCTTAGCATCGGGAGCAGCGACACGCTCTCCGAGCCACTGACATTGCATCTATTCATTCCATTAGTACACCGCCTCCACCGCGTTCTGTCGGGATGTTTAATCATACCTTGGTGGTGGGAACGGCCCAGACCTTGTAGTTGTAAGGTCGCATGAAGATGTTGGCGATACCCTCACCCATCATGCGGACAATCCACTCATCGAAGTCCTTGGGCTTGGTGTTGGCGACACGGCACTCGAGAGCAGAGTCAATGATGCCCTCGATACAGTTGACCTGGTCCTCCTTGGGGAGCATGGAGATGTTGTTCTGGAAGGGGTAAGGAACCCAGAGGCCCTTGTAGCGAACGTAGGAGATTCGCTGGTGGGTGTACCAGTCATCGTCCTTGGGGAGGGCCTCGTCG
Source organism: Fusarium verrucosum (assembly GCA_013623715.1). Classification (NCBI taxonomy): domain Eukaryota; kingdom Fungi; phylum Ascomycota; class Sordariomycetes; order Hypocreales; family Nectriaceae; genus Fusarium; species Fusarium verrucosum. The sequence continues at coordinate 22,188 of JABFFJ010000025.1, forward strand.
AGACAGTCGTCGAAGTACTTGTAGTGGGAGAAGATAACGTGGCCACCGACATCGTACAGCTAGAACAATCGTGCGGTCAGCTTTTTTTTTTCTACTGAGCTTGAGCTTGCGCGGGGGATAACTTACGAAACCCTCGGGAGTGGTGTCAGTGCCAGCAAGACCACCAGCCTTGTCGGAGGAGTCGACAATCAGCCATGAAGGGCCGTTCTGTAAACATCGTCAGCTGCAATTCTCGACCAAAAGTTAATCAAGGTGGCGGTGAGCGCATACAATATGGTTCAAACGCTTGGCAGCACCGAGACCAGTAGGTCCCATGCCAATGACGAGGACATCAACGTTTCTGCAGAAAGAAGAAATGTCAGTAAAGGTTACTCGAAGGGTAAATAACGCCTCCCAGCAATCAAGGGCGTTGATTGATCGCGGGAACATGTGCAAAAGCAACTCACACGTCGGCCATGGTGGGGGTATTAGATGAAGCTTGGAAGGATGTGAAGGAGCGCTAAAGGCAGGAAAATGCGCAGACGCTGACAACAATGGAGCGACTGGGAAGAGAGGAAGCTGTACAGAACGACAAGAAGACAGCGAAAAGATCAAAGCCTCGTGGTTGCTGTAGATATTGACCGCGATTGCAGGAAGTGAGGTGGCTTCAGGAGGGTCTGGCAGAAAAGGAGACTCTACGGTAACAGATGGCGGGGCTAAATATTTTGGGGCCCCTCGACGGGCCCTCCTAGTGTTTGGAGCCCCACCGCCGGCCCCTGATAGAAGGTGGACCGTAGCTCTGAAGGCGTGGGTGGCCTGGTTCTAACATGGGATTGGATGATCTGTGTGATAGATTTCTCTTGTTTTTTGGTAGCACAATCAGGGTCAGAGTCATGATATAGGTAGGGACTTTGAGTAAAGGGGATATTTTCAGCTCAGTCTATGCCATGAATGTGCATGCACTGGACCTGCATATATGTACATGGAAAGTTGTAGTAATTTATGTAGTATAACCATTAATAGTGGCCGTTTGTTGTGAGATATAATCTTGGTACCAGGTAGGTAGCTTAGATCAATCTTGTCTAGAACGAACTGTGAGATAGCTCGCCTAACAAGGGTCCAAATCAAGCGAATCCCTTCAACAAACAGCCCGACAGATGCCAAGATTGCTGACTTGGTAAAATAGCTACGTATGTACGAATAATATGACAACTTGCCCCGGTAATCGCAGCACTCTTGTTAGGTAGGTATGCATATGAACTCCCACTTTAATACTCAACTCTGCCTATGTGTAACGGACACTGTGCCATGAATGAACAAGATTAGCTTCTTTATTATTAGTACCTGTCGGGGTGGCTCCCGTCGTCGCCAAGAGACCAGCAACTCCAACGTTATGTAGAAGGCTTCCGAACAGCATGAGGCTGATTGATCTTGCATTAATCCGACACACTGGCTTGATATACTTGAAACTTGCATTAGACAACCACCGCATGGTCCAGCGCCACTGCTGCAGCTCGTTAGAACTTTGGTTCACTGACATGAGTGAGGCTGGCCCCCAGCTTTACAAACATCCCACCCGATGGATTCGATAGTCTGTTGGTGCATGAGGTCCACACAAAGCTCTCGCTGTAATTTCCTAAGATGAGGTGTAATTCTAGGTTTCCGCGGTAGGCAAGAGATGGGTAGATAGGTAGTTAATGGAGGAACGTGTCTTTATCTGCACAACTGAATACACTCCCAGCCAGTCTTGTTTGCTGGCCAATCCCAAGCGGCTCAAGACTCGATCTCAATTTCTCTTCTGACCGTCACAAAATTAATCTCGAAGCCACAACTCGATGCTTGTATCTAACTCTAGGTAGATACCCGCAGTTGTGTTTTGTATCATTGTGTTATGCTCGTTTGAGATCGGGGCTGATGCTCGCTAGAGACATAGCAAACAACCTCGTGTTCCAGCATAGCCGCATTTCGTACACTCCGAGTCTTTTGAAACATTTCCTTCGTTACCAAGCAACTGTCAAAAAAAGTGTCACTGACCGCTGTTAACAGTCAGCTTGGGGACAGCCGACAGCCTCTCCAGCCCGTGTTTAGACGGGAAAATATGTAATGTCAGGGGTAGTTCGCAAGATGGATGGATGGGTGGGGAAAATAAAGTGCAGCGAGGATGTATCCGTACAGTGCAGGATTAGTAGATCCAGCTTTATCACGATAAGATACGGTATATCCAATAATAATTGAGGCTGTTTCTATGCTCAAGTCTCTCTAGCTGTATCCGTACAGAGTAGCAAAACACTGACACCAACAGGAAGCGGTCAGAGGTGAAAGGAGACTCATCTTGTTGGTTCACACTAGCTGTTACATGCATGTAACAAGCTTTCGCCTCTCCCTTCTTTCTTTGGCCCTCTCTCCGTTGGCGAGCGATGATCGCGGTTATTGTTCCCACAATATCGGCTCATGGAAACCCACCTTGAAACCCGCGGACAATGTTGGAGCAACGAGATGAAGGCCACGCCAGAAGGCTTCGTAACCCTTGGTCAAGTAACGTCACTGGACCCAGATATATCAAAGGATCGACTGGTGGTTTGTAAGGCTCCGTCTCCACCAGGCGTTTGAAAACCTCTAACAGCAGCATTGCATGCACTCTGAAACGAGAGGCAGATCAACAACGAGACCGTCCTGGGCGCTAGTTTTTATCCAGAACGTCTACATACCGCGGGTGGCTTGCAAGGCATGGATGACAGTGCCGGCAGCATTGCAGATTTATCCAAACTCGGGGTTGTTACCAAGGGATACCATGTGAAGGGGCTGAGATTGTGATTTGTTTGTTTCGGGAAGAATCCAACATGTTCCCAGCAAACAGGAACTTTTAGTTTTGTATCCACTGCGAGCCATCTCGGATCGAGACGCAGGGAGAGTCCTGGCCAGCGTTCCGCTACAAGGACTCCTTTGCTGTTCAAGTACAGGTACTTGACTTGCCTCTGAACGAATCGGTACTGGAAGAACCGTATTTCTCTAACATCGGGATCAAAATAGGCAATGGGTCCCTGATCTCGTACGATGCTTAAATAAAAGCCAAGTCTTGAGAAAGCTGGGCCATGAGGAAATGGTTCAAGATGACGGATATTTGGACCATCTCAGCTGGATCTGCATATGTGGATGAACGGTTGTTAATAAGATTCTGATTACGCTCCGATGCCAAGCTGGATCTGCCGCTTAATTTACTGGAGATTATCTCAAACCATGACGATGGTTACTTTATGTCAGGACAAGCTTTCTTTAACTGAATAAACGACACTTTGACATGTAACGTGATCTGTTTGATCAACAACTTTGAAAGAAGCATCTTTTTCGATGAATACGAGAATTAAAACTGGGCTGCTGAGTTGGTAGTTTGCTTTGATAGGCTTAACTGTTTCGTGCCAACGGTTGAATCGAAGAATGGAGTGTTGGATGCGCACCACTCGCGAGCAAGGCGCAAATAAAGACGACGTTAGAGTTAAATATGTGTACGTCGGTTCAGTATAGATCGCGTGAATTTGGATATCGTGGCAATGCAAGCATGAAGTTTCGTAGTCAGTGAAATCGACAGGACAATAGCCTGAGTCGGTTATCTCTAGTTGAAGGATGGTTTATGGGACTTGTTCTTCATATAAGATGCGTTGAACTTGTTTTTGTTCATATTTCCTTTTGCGAGACTAATAGGTCTTGCAGAGTCTTTGAGACAAAAACGTGTGAATAAGAGACGGTTCCGGCAGTTGGAGCTTATCTACTGGGGCGTCAAAGGGAGTTGTTGATAGTTGCATATTTACGTATTTTATCCGTTCTTACTACTGACTCTTGAATGCGTCCTCTTTTTGAAAGCATAAGACAGGATTCAACGTTGTCAAAGTCTCCGAGTCTGCTCTCAGGAACAGCCCAGCATTAACAGCCAAACTACATAATCTCGGAGTTTATTATTCATGTTAACGCTGATTCAGCCTCCCATAAACAACTCAGCCACATGCATTCATTCCTCTCTTTAACTTCAAGCCCGTCATCCAAAAGTTGAGCTTGATTCGAATCGAAACATGGGCAGTCAGCACACAGTGCAAGTTAATCAGCTGCTCATCATTGGCGATCTCTCCAACGTGGGCGGGATGATTCGCCAGGCTTGGCTCCAGCCGTGTGTGCCCCTGAATAGAACAAATATCAGCCAGTTTCGTCCTGTACACAGTACCTTGCATCCCTCCAACAATCGGCCCCTGTACACGCGTCGAATCACCCTCTGCAGGCGTTGTGTGGTACACAGCCTAAAGGTACCGGTACCTCCCGTCACCCACTTTGTTCGTGTTCAATCTAGCTCTAGCGGGTGCTAGTCAGTCACCACAGGGCCAACCAACCGCGCGCTGCGCGTGCAAACGGCACCTCCACTATTATACGTCAAAATGCCAATTTCAGAGGGAAAAACCCTTCCATAATTTTTTTTAATTGCCGCGCCTCATCCTTGACTGGCTTGCCTTGCCTTGCCTTGCTGCCTCCAACCAAAATAACTGTACGCAGCCCACACCCCCTGGATGGATATGGATGGATGGGAGTTGGAGATCTTAGTAGCCAACATTACCTTAGCTATTCCCCTTTTACTAACAGAGGTCCCCTTCTTCATCTAAACCCATCCCTCTAATCCCTCTTTTTCAATTTCTCCCTCTTTCTTCTTCTTGAACCAGGGACGACTTCTTGTCTTGCTGTCTTGTTTCTCTTCAGTCTTTCTCTATCTACCTGTTATCCCTCGCGGAAATACCTACGTAACGCTGCCTTGAACTAAACATCAAAGTAGCTGAACTTTTTTTTCGCCTTTTTTTCTCTTCTTTTAGGCCTTGTCTCTCCTGGGCCCCGCCAAATTGCATAACCTATCAAGCACCCCTCGCCTTTCCCGATTCTATCCCATTACAGGACTCGGCTGTCCGTCCGCTCGTTTGCGCGTCCCCCCTAAAATCTGTCTTCAAGGGGTCTCTTATCTACAACCACGACTTTTCTCGCCGTCAGCCTCAACCACCTTCAACCACATCTTTTACATCACCAACAAATAAATTAATCACAATGTCGGCTGACGAAAAGATTCGCGTCTCTGGCGAGACGCCTCGTGCGACTACTCCTGTTCTTCCTACGGTTAACCCGGGCCTCGAGAAGTCACAGTCTGCTCGCGCTTCGATTCACCCTACTTTCTACGTTATGTTAGTACCTCTCGAGATCTCGACTCGAATTGACTTGTACGATGCGCCGCAACGGTTGCTAACAACATGATGCAGTGCATGGATTGGTTTCTCCTCATCCGTCATTCTGTTCAACAAATGGCTTCTCGATACCCTCAACTTCCGTACGCTTTCGAAACTATTCCTCGATCTGCTTCTCCTTTGCTGACTTGTCAATAAACAGGCTACCCCGTCATTCTAACGACCTACCACTTGACCTTCTCGACCGTCGTTACCCAGGTTATGGCCCGATGGACTCCTTACCTTGATGGCCGCAAGACTGTCAAGATGACCGCTCGCGTCTACATTCGTGCCGTCGTCCCTATCGGTATCTTCTTCAGCTTGAGTTTGATCTGCGGAAACTTGACATATCTCTACCTCTCCGTCGCTTTCATTCAGATGCTAAAGGCTACCACTCCCGTCGCTGTTCTCATCTCTGGCTGGATCCTGGGTGTCTCTGCTCCCAACCTGAAGCAGTTCCTCAATGTCTCAGCCATCGTTGTCGGTGTCATCATTGCGTCCATGGGCGAAATCCACTTTGTGACCGTTGGTGTGCTGTTCCAGATGGGAGGTATCATTTTCGAGGCTCTCCGACTCACCATGGTCCAGCGCCTGCTGAGCTCCGCTGACTACAAGATGGACCCTCTGGTCTCTCTGTACTACTTTGCTCCTATCTGCGCCGTCATGAACGGTGTCGTTGCGCTCATCTGGGAAATCCCCAGATGTTCCATGGCCGAAGTTTACAACGTTGGTCTGTTCACTTTCTTCCTGAACGGTCTCTGCGCTTTCATGCTCAACGTTTCTGTTGTCTTCCTGGTATGTTTTTCTTGTGCAAATTTCAAGATACACCCCCTAACAATCCCTGTAGATTGGCAAGACCTCTGCTGTCGTCCTCACTCTCTGCGGTGTCCTCAAGGATATCCTCCTGGTCATTGCCTCCATGATGATCTGGGGCACCCAGGTTTCCGGTCTCCAGTTCTTCGGTTACTCCATTGCTCTCGGTGGTATGGTCTACTACAAGCTCGGCTATGAGCAGATCAAGGGCCATGTGGCTGATGCCAACCGACAATGGGCTGAGTTTGGTGCTCGCAAGCCCATTCTCCGCAAGGTTACCGTCATTATCGCCACTGCTTTCCTCATCTTCACCTTGTTCGGTGGCTTTGCTCCTAGTTACTCTGAGGTTGATGCTACCAAACTCACCAATGAGGTGTCTAACCGCTTCGGTATCAACGAGGCTCAGCATCACTAGAGCTCTGTAATATATGGTGACAGTGGGAGACAAGACCCAGATGTTTACTTTCCGGGGCGAACGGCGATCTAAGGAACCTCTTTTCTATATCCATTATTTCCTTATGTATTACGCCCAGCCAAGTTCTTCAACTTGGTTCGATTGCGTTTGAAGTCAGATTGACTGGCGCGCTTTTTCTGCGGATTGGAGACTTTTTGATATATTCTGTTTGATTGGGGGTGGGAGGTTTTATGAAGTGTGAAGCCATAGAGCTGGGCGCAGAGCGCGAGGTAGCGGTCGCATGCATGAACCGCATCACGAAAGGTCTAATTGATGTGTAACTCTAGACGGCGTTTGGCCATAGACATGTAGAAACGAAATGGGTAACAAAGAAACCTACCATAACAAAAGTTGATCTATCTATTTGTTTTTCTCCTCGTCTCTGTTCGTTTCACCAGATTTTGTTTTGTGTGCACAGCGTTACGTTTTGACGGTAATTTTGATTCATGTTATGGATTTCATGTACCTCGTAGACATTCAACCGTCAAGAAAGGTCCTCAAGGTCTATTTTCAACACCTCATAGATGACACCAATTCAATGAACCCCACCGGTGGTGTCCTTCGGTCGGGACAACAGCGTCCGTCCGATCCGCGTTGTATATTGACGCTACAATCACGCGGCAAGTAGAGATCAGATCTTGTTTTAAGAAACTTCATATTGAGCCCATAAAAACCGGGGTTCCTTGATGCCATCGATGCTCTTTACATCCCGCCAACTCCCTAACCGTGATGGAGAAACGATTCCTTTTTTAAAACTCTGTGGGGTAAGGGTTAGCAGCTGTTCCACATAGAATTTGTGTCCGAGACCACTCGGCAGGCCGTGATGGTGTACGGCTCTGCCCTAGGGTCATGCAGGGCACAGAGAGCGGTATAACATACTGAGAGGGGTGAAGAACCATCGGTTCTTGCCGCTGGTGTATCGCTCCTCGAGCACCTTCTTGACAGTCTTCTTGGCATCCTCGCGCTGGGAAACCTCCTTGAAGGTGTCGTTGGAGATGGCACCTTTGAGGCCCTCGAGCTCGAGGGTGTAGCGAGTGGGCATCAAGTGGTTGTAGTTGATGACCTTGATGAAGGGCTTGATCTTGTTTCGCTTCTCCTGGCGGGTCTTGGACATGCGGCGGGTGATCTTGGAGGGGTATCGCTCAATGCCGGCAACCAGGGCGTGGCCGAAAGGGTGAGGCTTGTTGCCGTTGTCAACGGGCTGGATGATGACAACCTAAGAGAAGCAATTCGAGTCAGCGATCAATATTCTCGTGACGAAACGATGGTGTAAATCGTGTCCCAGAAAATGGTCCCTCCGTTGTTCTGCGCCTCCAAATCGTTTGCAAACATAAAACACCAAGATGTGTTCTTCTTCTCCATCCCTCCCCCCAACCCTATCTTGATCGGATGGCGCAGAACTCGGGAGATGCCATGAATAAAGGGCAGCATGAAAATTGTCGTGGGCGTCGTACCTTCTTTCCGGCGTATCTGCCGCGGGTGATGATGGCGACTCGGCCGACCTTGAGGAACTTCATCTTGTCCGGCGGTGTGTTGTCTGCTGGTTAGTGAAGTTGCGAGGAGTTGTCGAGACGAGTTCAAATTACGCACCAAAATAATTTTGTGTGGGCTGGTGTGCAAGCGAGTGCCCGATTAGTCACATGACAGCACGCTTTCCTCTTTTTCGACTGGTCTGACTTTAGCTTCCAAAGTGATTACCTAAGCCTACACATCTTGGCAGCGCGAATTGAGTGTGAAGCAAAGCTCCATTGATAGATCTCATCTCACCAGTATTCATAACGAGCTCACTCTCAAGGAACAAGACAAGTTCACAATGGCTGCACCAACATATATCATCTCCCGCGTGGCGGACCCGATTTTTGGTATTCTAATTGGCCTCTCAGCCGCTGCCACCAGAATCAATCGCGAGGAGAAAGACAAGGGCCGAACAACTCAACAGACTTTTGAAGCTGCACGACGGTAATGCCACGATGTCAGCTTTGGATTTCATAAAAACTAACTCGGATCTTAGACGGCTCGGACTTTCTTCCAAGTCTTCTTAAAATACCTGGATCCACTTCAATATCTGGGTCACTACTGTCTTCACATTTGTCTCCATAACTTGGTGACAAATTCTCTTTGAGCCTTCATGGATATCCTGTCTCATTTCATATATACACTCTAATCACCAAACGACGGACCATATTCCTTCTTCATTGCTTCTCGAACAATTTGCCCGCAGAGTTTTGCTGTTGGGTTGACACTCACAGCCAAGCCCTTTGCAATTGGGTTTCCATATCTTCCTCCAAATGCAAGATCTCGAGATGCAGCCTCCTCAAAGTCCAGTCTTTCCCAGTTTGATTCTTGGAGGGTATCATCGATGTCCAAAGAACGACTTAGCAACAACCTGGCTGTCTTCAGATATAATGCAGCTCTTTGCGTGTGTGCCATAGAGAGAGTGCGTGCCACTTGTGGGGAAATAGGCATAGTTGCTGATGATGGTGAAAGGAGCGCAATTGATGCTTCGCTATCGCCCAGAGCTGTGGCAACAGCCTTCCTCCTCTCCGCCTGATCAGGGTTCTCAATTAAAGGCATGGAGCTATCTTTGGTATCGGAGAGCAGCATGGCATCTCCGTACAGTCGTCTGAGGATCTGGACACGGTTGTTTCTGGCGCTGGCGTAGTTGGGATGTTCAGCAATCATGGCCTCAACTGCCGAGAGGCTTTGTTGATAGCCCTTGATGGCAACATCTTTGGCTTCTTCGGGCCTGAGACTCTTCAACTGGTTCTCAAGGCTCTGGATAGAACGGATGATCTCTCGCTCCTTCTCGACCACTCGCTCATATGTGCTGGCATCTGTGATGTTTGGGTCGCGTGGTTGTGAAGAGTCGATAACGATGCCGGCATATGGGTTCGACTCAGGATCCTTGATTTTCTCAAGGATATTGATGTCGTGCTTGCTCAAGCTTACAGAAGTCATCTTGGGTGCAGTCAAGTGGTCTCAGTTGATTGCAGATGATTTGACGGAACGCTTTATTGAGATGCTTGGTCCCAATACTTCGCAAAGACGATATAATCAGTCAATTTTGTCTTTGGCAAGTCTCAGTTCTGGAACGTCAGGAAAACTGATGTAACGTGCTGGGCAACGGAGACGGCGGCTCAAAGGGCTAGCAGGTGTTCTAAATATCATTTATGATATTGGCATGCTGGATAAGCCGACCTGCCTTAACAGGCGTCTCGGTTTTAGCGGGAGGCGATCAATACGTATACCCACGCGGCTATTCTCTGCATTGCCTTTGATCTTTCATTCGCAAGCATGTCTCGGCCGACCTGTTGCTGACCGTTCCGCAGTTCATGCCGCCAGATAGTGGTTGTTAAGCCGTGTTGGGGTGCCTGGAAGTCGTCGGCCAATATCGGCTTGGGGCGGCTGGCGCCGCAGCGGGACACTCGGCCGGGAAAGTTCCGCAGTGATAGCCTCACAACCACCAACAACTACCTTCGGCACTACCGCCCATGAGATCGATCAATTGGGCTACTCTGGCTCTTTGATGATATCAGACAGACCGCCGTCTGACGCGGAAGCCCCGCGCGTGACCCTTGACCCTGCCATGACGAGTATGGCTTTGCTTTCTTACACCGCAGATGCCATTGGTTCCCAGTATCATTGATACTCTGAGAGCCAACGAGGATGTTACCGATAGATATGGCTTGCCATGAGATCTCTTGCTTATCCTGGCAGGTGTCTTGGGCCGTGCAATGCCATCTCCAGCGGAGCCGTTCCGTGTGAAAAATGACAAGGAAACGAGCAATACCTGTTTGCTTCATGGTTAAGCCGGGCGTGAATCAAGATTGTGATTTCTTACATATACTTGCCCACGATCCCCCCATCTTGTCCATAGCCATCAATTCAAATCACTTACGAATAAGCCTCCACAGCTTCTCGAAGCCGCCACAAAGATACAATTCAAACGTTTCCCCTATTTTGATATCAAAGACTCACCCATCGAACCGTCTGTGTGTCAATGTCCCCTTCTGCCATCACCAACTCTCCTCCTCAGCAGGCAGCACAGCCTACTACCGTTCCCATCACATCCGCCCTCGATCAAGCAGACAACACCTTTGCGGTTCAGCCGCCCCCTAACTTCACCGGCTATGATCACGTAACCTGGTGGGTTGGCAACGCCAAACAGGCTGCCTCATACTATACCAATCTCTTTGGCTTCAAGCCTATCGCCTACAGGGGCCTCGAGACTGGAAGCCGATACTTTGCCTCATATGTCATTGAGAACAACGATGTCCGCTTCGTCTTCACCTCGCCCCTGCGATCTGAAGCTCACTTCCCTGACGATGAGCCCATCTCCAAGTCGGACCGAAAGCTCCTCAAGGAGATGTATGCTCATCTGGAGCGACATGGTGACGCCGTAAAGGATGTTGCCTTTGAGGTCGACAACGTCGAGGGAGTATATCACAAGGCTGTTCAGGAGGGCGCCATCGCTGTCCAAGACCCCAAGGTCAGCAAGGACAAAGAGCATGGCTCTGTCTCTACAGCTGTCATCTGCACATACGGAGACACCACCCACACTCTGATCTCCCGTCAGAACTACACTGGACCCTTCCTCCCTGGTTATCGTACCTGGACGAAGCACACTGCTACAGTGTCTCTGCCAGATGTCCCCCTGGCCCGCATCGACCACTGCGTCGGTAACCAGTCCTGGAACGAGATGGACTCGGCCTGCGCATTCTACGAGCAGTGCCTCTCTTTCCACCGCTTCTGGTCTGTGGATGACTCCCAGATCTGCACCGAGTTCTCAGCTCTGAGCTCTGTTGTCATGGCTTCTCCCAACAACGTTGTCAAGATGCCCATCAACGAGCCCGCTATGGGTAAGAAGAAGTCCCAGATTGAGGAATACGTCATCTTCAACTCTGGCCCTGGCGTTCAGCACATCGCCCTTCTTACCCCTGATATCATCACCGCCGTCTCAGCCCTACGCGCCCGTGGTGTTGATTTTATCGACGTTCCCCCTTCATATTACACCTCAATGCGCCATCGACTCAAGACGGAGCGCCGCAACTGGGAGCTCAAGGAAGAATTTGAGACTCTTGAGCGTCTCAACATCCTCATCGACTACGATGAGGGTGGCTACCTTCTGCAACTCTTCACTAAGCCACTCATGGACCGACCTACGGTGTTCATTGAGATCATCCAGCGCAACGACTTTGACGGCTTCGGCGCTGGTAACTTCAAGAGCTTGTTCGAGGCCATCGAGCGAGAGCAAGCCGAGCGTGGCAACCTGTAAAATGGTTGCCTGTTAGTGTTTGCATCATATATGCATACACCCTCTAGTCATATTTGCATGGAGAAATAGGAGAACCAAAAATTTGTTGAAGCACGAGACGAGTTTACGATAGTATGATATTTGTTGCGATGCTTAACAAGGATACACCAATGTCTGCGAGGTCTTTTGGCCGCAGAATAACTTAGACTGCAATGAAATAAGAAACTTATTTAACAATAACTTGAATCCTTTTATACACCGCTCTGAGGCCGTTATGTGATGCTCACTTGGAGTCTATGTATGTTACACTTTTCACCTAGTATTTTATCCATTCCTGGGTATACCGACCTTCTTTGACTTGCACCTTGATCAAAGCAATATGCAGTTTTTACAGACCCGATCGCCTTGATACTATGTCATTGCGACATCGCCGTTAGTATATCCAGTTGTACCGTTCGGCTCGCCCGAGGCAACGCCATTTGTTTTAGATATCAAGCTCTGGCAGCCTGGACAGTTATGGACAACCTCGTGGGCAAAGACATCACAGTCGATGCAGAAGTGCTGCCCGCACACTTCGCACGCATATCGTCCACTCTCACTGACACCCTTGGCTGTCTTTGGCACGCCACTATCTTCCACAGACTTATCGGGAGCTTTGCTCTTTGGTGGCTCGGGAAATGGCGCCAGGCATGAGAAACATGCTGCAGAGCGAGTGGCGTTAGCCCAGGGCACTTCGGTCCAGTTCCGTAACGGAAAAAGATGGTGATATGAGCGCGCAAGATGAGTCGATAGAATAAGGGTGAGGTCACAGGAGGGACACTCGGCGGGAATACGGCAGACGCGAGCGCCGCAACGGGTGCACAGATAACCCTCCCGGAACGGCCGATTATGACAGGCGCAGTAACTAGTGGTCCCGTTGGGAACGAGCGTGCGCGACGGGAATCCCATCATGAGAAGACTGGCTGTGCTCTGCTCTGCCGTGCGCGTCACGGGGGGCGTCGTGGCAGCGAGGAAGAGTTCGCGGAAGTGCACCTCGTCCATTGCGATATTGTATTGTGACTCGTCGCCGGCGTTGGTTCGTGAACATAGATCAGCGCATATAGCAACCTGCGCGGACAGACCGACGATCGAGACGCGTATCCGGTCCGTGATGAGGCTGCCAATGGTCTCGTGGATATCGCCGGGGTCGCTCGATAATAAGGCGCCGTAGATAATGAGTACTTCTCGTGTGCCGTGAGAAGGCGCATGGCTATAGCAAGTCAGCTCCAGTTCACCCAGCACAGTGTCCGACTCACAATAGAGCTCCTCGACACATCTCGAGAGCGTTCTGTAAACTTGGGTTGCCCTGAGGATCTTGGTTCTCCAGCCCCTTCAACTTCTCCAGATGTTCCGTCGGATTTCCTCCCACGTCGCTAATCCTCACAGCAACACCATCGCGCATCCCTATGATCCCAAGCTGCGAGATAGGATTCTGTTCAAAGAACTCTCGCACAAAAGCAGCTGCATAGCTCAGCGTAAGACGATACCTTGTCGGCAACAGATCCTTCTCCGCCATGGCGAAAGACATATCCAGCACAAGCACCATATGTCTAATTATTCCCCTCTGCAGCGGCGTCGTGTCGCGGAGTAATCGTTTTCGCTTCTCGGCCTCGAGCGCTGTGAGACTTAGTATGCCGTCCTCCTCCTCTGGTAGATTCGTCTCCCAGGTTCGTTTCGAGACTTCCCAGGCTCTAGCTGAGTCGCCTTTTCTCGATTTCGAAGATTTGCCTTTCGCCGCTTGGGGATCGTCGTCGGTGACACGGTGGTCCATAAGGTCGTCGTCCGACATGTCGGCGACATACTCGCCATCAGAGTCTGCCATGGTCGCGATTGGTTTGTATCCTATGTTATTCAAAAGGGGGCGATAGGAAGAGTAATTTCAGACTTTTAATCGTGTTTCTTATGCGATAGTGATCTGGCGTTACGATGTTGGGAGTGAGGATGTTGTAGTGAAGGAGAAGAGGTCAAAGAAACGTGGATGATGGTGACGGAATCAAGTTCACAAGGCTGACAACGGCGCGCAGCCTCGTCCTAAAAGATCCACTCTTCGATTTCTAGAGTTGATTATCGAGCCAATCGCGCAACAGTAGAAACAATCATAGGCGTTGATGATCTTGGAATTATATTCCAACTTAGGTACTATGTAGTAATAGTAGTTTTAACTGTCATTGGTCAAGAATTACCCCTTCAATGGAAGAATTTCTACTTATTAACCAAGTCTAACTTCGATTTTTATGCATTAGTCGCTCATCAGGGTATAACTTCGAAGTCGAAAACTAATCACCACCAACTATATACAAGCTGGAGTGCATGAGATTATCCCACAATAACATGGAAAACCAAACCACTCGACCCAGCAAGCACTCTCGCCAATAAACCCCATTGGCGAAACTCCCAAGCATTCCTCTTCTCATATCCCAACAACAGTCAAACGCAGGTAAATCGTTTTGATGCAAATACCCAATCACTGGTCTATCGCGCTGCATTGTATTGGGCATACAAAAGCCCTCCCACTCAAAAGGAATGCCAACTTCGTTTTACTCCAGAAAAAAATTGCGCTCATCAACGTGTGTACGTCGTTCGACCGTGAGCTCAGCCGCCGAGTATAAGGAGGGATATCGAAACCGAAAAAAAAAAAGAAACGAAGAAGCACGCCACCGAACGCCGTCCCAAAAGCAATACCGCAACAATGCTGGCTTGCCACATTAAGGGTAGGGGTTAGTGACAGGCATAGGCCAGTCGTCCTCGGTAATACTGGACCAGAAAACCCAGACCATGATAACGGACAACAGAGTGAAAAGTGTCTGGAAAAGGGATCCGTCGATCTTGCCACTCGTGCCGTTACAGATGTGCTTGCTGATGGCGTAGTTGAAGATCTGGCCGATGGCGAAAAGAAGGCCAGCGGCGCCAAGATAAATCATAGGACGCGTCTCGCCGAGGATGCGGATAACGAGGATAGCCTCCAGAACAAGATAGGCAACGAGGAGAATTAGAGGAATAAGCTGGTAGAGGACGTAGAGGGCGATGTTTCGATTTCTGGGGCCCTCGTGGCTTTCGTCCCAGTAGTTAGTCCACGAGAAGCCAGTGTCGAGGGCGATATAACCAGTTCCGATGAGCAACATAGCAGCCGAAATAACGATAAGGGCAAGCGAAAGCGGAGTTCCGTCGTCGATAATCTGGTAGCCGACAACTGCATTGAGCATTAGGACCCAACAGGTTGCGATGATCATGCCGATATGAATAGCGGAGAAGGCCTGGTCATGTTAGTGCATTGCAGAGCGGATGAGAAGCTGCAGACTTACGACTCTCACGGTGCCACTCAGAGGAAACTCTCCAACCGAAAAGATCTCGCAAATACTGATGATGATGTAGCCGATGAGGAACAGTTGCATCTCCCTTCTACCAACAGCTGCTCGCTTCTTTTCTGACCGCAGCAAAAGGAAAACGGCGGTGGCAATGGCAGCACCAGCGAGGAGAATCGATCCCAAGTTGCCGAGATGTCGTCCTCCGCTCAGGGAGATACCCGTGAGCTCACAACCTCCCCAGTCGCCATTTTGGTCCTTGTTCTTGGAGAGAAGCTATCGACGATCAGCAAAGTCCCCATTGTTTTTTTACTTTTTGACTCCACACGATTGATAGCGTATGGGGTCGTTAGGCTGGACGTACATTACAGACTGGGAGAGTTGAATCTCTGCAAAAGTCCTGTTGCACATAGAATTAGAACGTGAACTCGGTTGAACAGCAGATAATCGAGGGCGTACATGAAAATTGCCAAATTCGGTAGACCCCATTGTGATTGCGGATGCGAAACTCCTCGATCAAAGGGGGTGCATCCACTAGCAATCACAACTGGGGAAGAGTAGATAGATTCGAAGTAAAGTCGATCGAGTAGCGACGATATACAAAGGAAATTCGAGCGGACGTTGGAACGGAAAGGTTTCGTCGAGTTTTTGGTAGGTATGAATAAATCAACGGTGAAGGTGTAGAGTAGAGTAGAAACAAGGAAAAGAGGAATTCCCCGGCCCTTGTCAAGCGAATGTATCGTGCGCTGGACTGAACTGGGTGGTTGACTTGATTCAAGGTGTCGGATCGATGCGTGCGTTGCTAGGACGGGGCTGCGGGTGGCTGGTGCTGGTGGAACGACCAGCTGTAATTTCGCGGTGTGTCCAGCTGCTTAGGTAGTTGAGAATGCGGCAGATTGGTGGACAGAACAGGCTAAGCTGCGAGTAAGAATATTAATAGAACGGAATAGAATAGAACAGTTAGAGAAGTGAATCTGATGCAAGATCCAAGATCCAAGCAGGTATGTTAGGTCAGGTCGCTTTGATGGCGGGCTGATTGATACAGGCAGGAAAAGCTGGCTTGCATGCGCGCACGCGAAAAAGAGGCGAAAGGAGCCAATATAAGATAACAGCACAAGCACAGCACAGCGCAGCGGGCATTAGCAGGTTTTTGGGGGTGGTCTCAGCGATGGTGGATGTTCAGTTCCAGGGTCGCATCGCATCGAAAAGCCCAGGCGAAGGGGCAGGGATGGGAGCCCAGGGCAGGGATGGGAGCCCAGGGCAGGGGAGAGCAGGGCAGGACAAGGCAAGTTCCAGTTTGCCCACTCTGTGTTGGCCGAGTTCGGGAGCCTTGGCCGTGTTCCCTTGGCTCAGGCCGTTGTGTTGTGTTGTAGGAGCACGCCCGTGAGCATCAGACTTGAGATCTCCCCCGGTCTCCAACGCAGGTACCTACCACCAAAAAGGCTGCTGAGTGGCTGTCGTAGCGGGCCATCAAGTAAACGCTAACAAATTTGTACATGTTGATTGGTTCGGGTCATCAAATTGCGATGGGCCACGCTTGATGAAGCCGGGGTCAGTGAGATTGCTGTTGCAGGCATAAGACTGCCTCTTTTCGTGATTTGAGTTGAGTCCGTTCTCTTCTGGCGAGGGAGGGGAAAGCGAATGGCATCATTGTCAGTATTCAACAGGTTAAAGTTAATGATCAAGTGATGGTGACTGAGTAATGTCGAAAGGGAGATGATAAAACTTACATCAGGGAGACTTTCTTCCATATACAGACATGTTTACTTGTTCGTGTTTGTGTTGCATACATGCTCGTATCGGCGAATAATTCCCAAACTGGCATGGAACCTTGGTCATCAATGTCACATCCCGCCAATTGACTTCTTCTGAGGTCGAAATACCCAGAGGTTCTACCCAGGTATGCATGCAGGTCACGATGCGGATGGATGGATGATAGATGTCAGTGCACATGAACTCATTTGCGATGCAAGCCAACCACCCTTCAATTTGGTCTCAATTAACTTTATTCTGTTAGTTATTATGGCGTCTATTTCTGGCTTACATACATACATCTTCGGCTTTTCCATCTGGTGGCTGACTCTCTTGACTATCCTCTCATCTGGCCGATTGCCGCCGATGAGATGCCCTCAAACAAGACGCTAAATGCCCTGTTGTAGGGATAATGAAGGCGGGTCATAGCAGCCGTTTCGTTTCACTCGTCCAATTGCGGCCTAAAGTAAATTACACGCCTTGGCAGTTGCTTTCAGTGGCGCTTTATGCTCAATGCGCAATTGAAATCATCGTTTATCACAGATCACTCGCATGATTCTTGTCGTTTGAGGAAGAAGCCTTGCTTTTGAATCCCCATAACGATGATGGTATAACGGTACTGCGGATCCCTCGATTCATGGATATAAGCCCGTCGTGGCCCTCTAATAAATTCAAAAGTCCCCTGCTTAATATATCCTCAATATGTCCTCAATTAATTTATCCTCGACGTGCCCTTGGCTCAACTCCACCCCTTGAATTGATCTCCAAGCATGGAAACTCAAATTGCCTCACTAACTATTACTGTACCCAGCCAAGGAACTCTGAGACCAATCTGCCAGTCTACCGTCTGCTTTCAATCCATCCTACATAACTATATGTATTGCCACACTTGAAGATCGACAACACCAGCCACGTCGCACGTGTGACCTAGTTTCTTCATCTTTATCGATATTCACTCCAATTCCCTGCTTGAGTAACCATTCCACCATCAGGGCTGAAGTCCAGACCCCCCAAATTCCCGGCTTTTTGCATCAACATGAGCTGAGTACTGAGTTGGTCAGACAGCAGTCAACTACAGCATGTATGTACGTACAAACTTACTTTTTGTAATTGATCGTCAGTGCCAACGAGGCCCTGCTCTGTCTGTTTCAGAATCACGACAAATTTACCTCATCGACTCTTGGAAAAGCTCCAACTCGCCACTACGATTGGCACCTCGGGTTTCAACCTCTTGTTTCAGGCCCATTTTCGGCACCGTCCTGCTCGCCTTGAAGTATTGGCGACCATGAGCTCGTAGGATCATTTATGCATGTGGCGCAGCACCACTTCGTTGTCTTGGGCCTGCGCGTCACACTTCGACTGCGTTGGTGAGGCTGATGCTGCTAACACCACCACCTTCAATTGAATGGTTGTTCCTGAGCTTAACACGTGTAACGGTGACAGCGGTGAGGCAAATATTCGTATCTGCCGGAAACTGCCTGTTTTCTTGCCAGTCCTTGTCTGGGTGCTGTACGAAGCCGACATGCCCGTACATACATACTGGTTGGCGTCATCTGCCAGTGAGACAATCTCAGTATCGGGTTGAATATGAAACGCTGGCTCTATGCAGCAAATCTTACGGCATTCCTGTAACCACAGAAACTAGAAGAAGTACGCATATGCTTGAATACTCTTGGTGAGTTTATGGATTAGTGTCAACAGTAGTCAATCTGTAAGGCCGAGTCTCTGTTAGGCTGGTATAGGGTAACCTGGTTTGGTCCAGTTGGTCGTTAGTTGACGGCAATTCAGAACTCAATATATTTGAATTGTTCATTTATTATTTAATTGGGTCTCTTGAGCGACTCCAGAGCTCATGTTGAATCCGATGCGGTTTTTGCAAATATGCTGTGGTTTTCAAAATTACTCAGTTATGACTTACACGCGGAAGTCTGCATCGTGGATGAGGCGATAGCTCGCGGTGACACTATGCATCACAGGAACAAGTTCCATTGAATGGAATTTGCCTAGGCAAGATAAAAACTGTATGATGTGGGATTGGTTTCCAGCATAGCCAGGAGGGATATGTGGTATATGTGTTCCTGGCACCACTGCTACGAAGAGCGGTTTACCAGAGTTCCACCGTTATTGGAGTTCTCCTGATCATGTTGTTGTTGATCAGAACTTACGTACCATCGAGCCAGAGTGTGTCTCGATTTATTGCGACAAACTATGACTGAGATGTAGTAGTGCGAGCGCTGAAATATCGTAATAAATAGTTGACATATATGAGTAGCAATTTTGCGAGTCTAGTCGCGCAGGGAGAGACCATGATACGAACTTAGAGGCTGAAATAAGCATAATCGGAAAAGCAAAAAGGACGTCATAAACCATTAGAATAAGGAATTCGGGTCTAAAAGTGAGCACTAAGAGAGTAGGCGCATGAGGTTGTTCTCGACCTCCCCTGATGTGATTTGATAGAGGGAGATATCAACTATCAAGGAGGGACAACTGGCAGAATGCAAAAACAAATAGGTACCTTACCTAAATACCTAAAAAATCCATGCCTTTGAAAACCTAAAGTACTTGATAGTTTATGATTATCTTGGGTATATTGTAGTATAGGTCCTTTTTGTACAGAGCCTTTTGGCCCTGTAGTTTCTCATATATTTGTTACGGATATATATGTATACGGATATATATGTATAGTAGCTGAATTCCACTACACATACTGACATCTTGTCTATACAAGGGTCAGGAATACCGAGGTATTATTGCAGGATGTACAGAATATGCCCAGTATAGAATTGCTATTCTACCTTCACATATCTATCAGTGCCTGGAAGGTCTCAAACTACCAAAGAAACCAGCCATATATATGCAGAACTCATCCTACTGCTTATCGGGTATCATATCGACATTAAGTAAATATCATGGTTAGCTAAAGAGGAATACGGTTCCTGACGGCAATACTTCTGCGCCAATGAGGTTATGTCTACCTCTTGTAGGAAAATGCCATATAAATACACATATATGCAGGAGACAAGCTCATCGCCAACTATTATAACCAGATGCCCTACAAGAGGAGATACACCAAGAGTTCCGTGATTATACGAACAATCTAGCCTGGCTGAATCAAGAGTATGCGTAGGAGTATTCGCAGTAGGGTTATCAGAACTGTCAATAATGAAAAACTAACCAATTATCAACGAGTTCAAACTCACTGAATAAGAACTATAATTGTTTAGAGCTGTAATGTGTTCAACATGTCTGTCATTCATGCAAGTATATGCTGAACGTCGTTCCTTGCGCGTGACTGACCCAAAGCTTTGGTATAAAACCTGCAGTATTGAAGGCTTCCGTGAATGATAGAAATATCTCGGATAAATCGTAATATTGCCAAGCATGTGCTGTTTATGATCCTGCTTTTATAATACAGTATCCTCTGCAGGGCAGCCTATGCTTATAGCTTGAAAGGTCTACTTTACATAGGACAACTTCATCATGTCCATTTACCATCATATCCTTAATAAGCAACCGTGAGTCATTCGAACGCCGAAAACAATGATGAATCTATACAAAAGAATAGTTCAGTCTCAGCCCAACCTATGTTTCCGTATTGTGTGCTTGGCTAATGGAGACATTGCTACGTGATACCTATGCATTTGCTGCGAACCAAGGTCACACCTAGGTTGGACCCTGACATAGATATCACGCGACTAGAAGAAGCGGGCCAATACAGTCTGAGGATTTGATCTTGGCTTCAAAGGGTCGGTCAACACCAGATCGCCATGTTTTCATCTTTCAACCTTGTTGTATCCTAGTGGTTATGATAGCACGACCCACCGTTAGTATTTGGTGCGTAAATTCCCGTTAAATGGGTTTACTCAAACTCAGAAAGTCCTCCATTTTTAATTGATGACTATATATGGTATATGAACCAGAATTCTTTCCGGGCTTTGGAAAGAGGTAAATATATGGTAACTGGCAACACGAATATCTTCTCGAATCTCTCATGGAAGAGTCAAGAAGAAGGGACCCAGTGACGTAATTGGGATCCACCACGAGTCAAGCAGGCCCGCCAAATATGATTTCGAGACGACGATAGGCCAAAGATAAATCAACTGCGAACTTGAAATTACCCTGGATTGTTGATCGTGTGAGTGGAACTGCTCAAAGCTTGAGATTTCGCTCTTCCCTCTGTGCGGTAGCGCATCTTCGGGTGGAGGAGACAGTACTTGAAGAGTACATCTGGGCTCTTCTGCCTGCGATGAACGTCTGGGGGTTACTTGGTTTGTGGAGAGAATATCCTCGTGAACAGTGGTTTCGTGGGGAAAAGTGAACGATTTCAGTTGGCGGGTTTTAATTCTGGATCCGGGTTGGGATTACAGATGTTGTTGTAAACTGGTTGAGAGAAGTCATGATAGAAACGTGGTCTCACATAAAAGAATATAGACCAATGGCTCATCTGTCAACAAAGGATAGGTAGTTAAAATGCAGATGAGAATACCTAAACCCTCCCGCGTGAACTGCATATCCTGTCAGGAGGGAATTACTGGAACCTGCATATTTCCAGGTTACAGCACCCGCACTCACAGTCACACTTCAGTTCCAACTGGATGGGAAACCAAGCATGTGACTGGCTGTGCTTGCACTGCCTTAACTGCGGTAACGAGTCAGATCTAACAGCGCTTCATCTGACTTGTCTCAGCTGAAGAGAGATCTTTTCACAGTGGCATTGTTGTTCTGTTCTCGATATTACAGCGATTCTTTGAATAAGGTGCCTACATGAACCCCCCACTCTGCCTGTCTTGGCTCTCCAACGTCTGCACACCCCACACTCACGATAGTACGAAATGGCCTACGACGGGCGGGAGGCTTGCCCCGAGCGCCCACTGTAAAAGCGCGTGGAGAAAATGCCCGTTTTAAGCTTGTGATCGTGGAGTCTAGATGCATTTCTATCGATGTAAATGGATTGTGAAGTCGCGGGAATTCAGAGTTCGAGGCTGGGGGATTTACCCCTGAGAAAACGGTCCGGAAATTTCGAAACTCAATCGAGTGAACTGACTGATGATCATGCAATAGAGCAAGATTAGAGATTGGGTAGAGTGGAATCGTTGCTGTAGTTGAGATAGAGTAATAATAGTGAGAAGATCAGATACAGGACGGGGAGACAGTGCCACAATACATTAATTAGCGATCCTCTCAGATTTCATCATCGGGCAATCTGACAGCCCAGGCAAACGCGACTTTGACCTCCTGAAAGTCGAGTCTCCCCTGAACTGCAGCAGGCAGCCCGTACATACTATTTTCCAGTAGCCGTCCCTCCCCTTGCTTGCTCTCCATGGAGTTTTAGTTATTATCGACTTGTCCTATCCCTCCAGTCCAGCCCAGTTTCGTTGCCCTTCATCTTCAACGACCTTTTTCTTCTTCATTCCCCTTCTTTGCCAACCTTCATCCCTCATCATCAATCTACTCTTGTTCGCGCCGGTTTCCTAACCCTTAAGTCGATCTTTTGACCCCCCGCGTCGCCCGCTTATTTTCGTGATCGATCAGTCACTGCCCCTGCTGCTGTCTCGCCTGACTATTCTTGGGATTTGTCACTTGGTGCATCAACTGTCCGCTTGAGCTTCTGTCCTGTCTCAATCGTGGTCATCTGCACCAGCCAACCCCAGACAGTTTCCAGCACCAAACAAGCTTACCTCGGCGTGCTTGCTGCACTCCAGCTTTTCCCCAGCCGCGACTCCATCCTGGGCGGTTCTGAAGATCGTTCATCAATTCAGCAAAAGGGTCCATCAGAGCGCGTTGCTTTCAATTCTTACCGCGCATTCCGCCTGTAGCGCACCTCAGCACACCCACGCGCACTTTATCCCAAGCCAAGTCACTTCAAAGTACCTGATCCCCCAAATTTACCTGTGACGCAGTTAGAGCTACAACCAACCAGGGGTCCTAACAAGGCGCACCTACAGTCGTATCTCAACTGACTAAGTTGGAACCCACCTCACTCACTCACACGCCCAGTCAAACATCACTGTCCATTGCTGGGTTGTTTTGCCTGTTTGCCAGCCATATTTTTTTGATCGATTGAATTCAGGCCTGCCATAGAAGCCGCTGATAGACCCTGACTGCGTACCGTACCGTCCACACCCCGGTCACCCGACCCCATTCCCCTCCGTCTATCGCTGGGCCGTTCGAGGTGCCGATGACCTCGTTGTTTCTCGGCCTTTCCCCTTCTCTTTCCGTACCCTTTACCTTCAATCTCTTTGCAGACGGGCGCTGCTGCTTAACAGCCCCATCCTCCCAAAATTCCTCCCTCAAAGTCTTCCCGTCTTCCCTCAAACATTCCTCTGCGGACCCTTCGTCCTGATAACCATCAACACCAAGACCCGGACTCACAAGCGACGTCATTGCTCACGTCCCACAACGACCACGACCGTGACTACGACGACGATAGCGACGATAATCGTCAAAACCATCCCGACGTCGCCAAGTCTCATCGTCGCTCGTCTTATTCTGGCTCCGAGTCGTCGTGGACCGACACCGGTGATATTGGCGAGCAGCTCGATGAGCACGACCCTGTTCGCCTACAGCTCTCCTCGGACGTTGAGGACGAACTTCTAGCCAACGTTAGCCGTCGACAACCCAAGCACGGCAACCAGAAGAGGGTTCGAATACAAGACTCACATCACCACCATCGCCACTCCCAGCCGCGATCTGCCCTTATCAACAAAGAGGCTATCGAGGTTCCTAACTTCGACCCCCCAGCTCCCTCCCGCGCTGAACGTATAATCGGCACCATCATGGCGGGACGTGCAGGTTCAATCCATGGCCTTACAGGCAAGGCCCTGATGTAAGATTCATGGACCTCGTCAATTTCAAGGTCGCAAACTAACCATTTCCAGCTATTTCACCAGTATCTTTGTATCACTAGGTGTTTTCCTGTTTGGATATGATCAGGGTGTCATGTCAGGAATTATCACGTAAGTTTCAACATCCGTGGAGACCATGACACTTGAACTGAACGATTACTAGCGGATCATACTTTATGGATTACTTTGACCACCCTTCAAAAGCATACGTCGGTACCATGGTGGCTATCCTGGAGATTGGTGCGTTTATTACCTCTCTGATGGTAGGCCGTGTCGGAGATATCATCGGACGACGACGTACAATCTTCTACGGATCTTGTATCTTCTTCGTGGGAGGCGCTCTCCAGACTTTGGCTACTTCCATGCCTATGATGATGGCTGGTCGTTTCATTGCCGGTTTTGGTGTCGGTATGCTATCGACCATTGTGCCTGTTTATCAGTCTGAGATCTCACCTCCTCACAACCGAGGAAAACTTGCCTGTATTGAGTTCACAGGAAACATCGTTGGTTACGCTACATCTGTTTGGGTTGATTATGGCTGCGGTTTCATCGAGAGTAACTATTCTTGGCGCATTCCTCTGGGATTGCAATGTGTCATGGGTGCTCTCCTTGGACTCGGCAGTCTTGTCATTGTTGAATCGCCTCGGTTAGTCAAACATGTCCAGTATGTTAGTTGAAGTAGGTTGCTAATTTTCCCAGATGGCTTTTGGACAACGACCACGATGAAGAGGGCATGGTTGTCATTGCTAATTTGTACGGTGGTGGCGACATTCACGACCCCAAGGCTCGAGACGAGTATCGCGAAATCAAGATGAACGTCCTTCTTCAGCGTCAGGAAGGCGAGCGAACATACAAGGACATGTTCCGTCGATACAAGACCCGAGTATTTATTGCCATGTCCGCCCAAGCACTCGCCCAGCTGAATGGTATCAATGTCATTTCCTACTACGCACCTTACGTTTTCGAGTCTGCTGGTTGGGCTGGCCATGACGCCGTCCTCATGACTGGTTTCAACAGTCTCACGTACCTCATGTCAACAATTCCGCCTTGGTATTTGGTTGATCGGTGGGGACGACGCAATATTCTTCTTTCGGGCGCCACAGCCATGGCTATTTCACTATCACTCATCTCGTACTTCCTCTTCCTCGACGTCAAGTGGACCCCTCGACTGGTTGTATTGTTTGTCATGATTTACAACGCTGCTTTTGGTTTCTCATGGGGACCCATTCCTTGGCTCTACCCTCCCGAGATTCTTCCTCTCAGCATTCGATCCAAGGGTGCTAGTCTGTCGACTGCTACAAACTGGGCTGCTAACTGGCTGGTGGGTGAGATGACGCCTATTCTCCAGGAATGGATCAAATGGCGCATGTATCTAGTCCACGCGTTCTTCTGTGTGGCTAGTGTGATCATTGGTAAGTTGCCTCGTCTAGTTTAAGCTGATATATCACTGACATTTCCCAGTCTACTTTATTTACCCAGAGACTTGTGGTGTCCGCTTGGAGGATATGGATTCGTTATTTGGAGACGCCAGTACCGTTGCTGGTACTCCTTCGTTACATGGCACTGAGACTGGTTCCTTGATGAGGGCTGGATCTCCTGCGGGATCTTCCCGAGGACTAATCGGACCCTCTCCTATCCCCGGGCTTTCACTCGACCCCCCTGCGATCGACGATGACACCAAGTCTCAGATGCAACCCGGAAGTGAGCGAAGCGTTGGTGGGTGGTTATCAAGAGTGGCCGGCCGCAACAGGTCAGGTAGTGGCAGCAGCGCACAAGGTCGCTATGCTCCTCTTGGCCAACAGGAAGAAGCCCGACGTAACGACTATTGATGAAGTCTTTTGGAGTTAGTCGATATAAGAGTAGGTACCTGCATATAGATGGCACACAAGGCGCAGGATGTGTTACCGCCTGGATAAAGATGGCGCAACGACGCCTTGAGGGACACTGGAGTCCTTTGATGGGAAATTATCTGTTAAATGCGCCTAGGATTGAGGGAGAGTCACGAAACGAAGGTGATGTGTGTGTTTTAGACCAAGATCGCTGCATTTCTTTGAAGATCTACGGATCGATATATTTCTAGACGAGTTTTCTTGGAGTTAGACGGCATGCAATGGCCTGTATACTACATAATGAGAGGAGCGGTTAATTGCAAATAAAGGGGACAATCGTTTCAACGAGGAGAAGTTTGTTGTCTTGATATTGCTTGTCCATGTGCCGTATTTATTGTCATGAAATCTATTTGTTAGCTCATGATAGGTAAAGTGGGTCTCACTACAACTTCTTTCTGTAACTCAACACTCACCCATGATACTCAACTTCCTATAATATCTCCGCAACCATGGCTACTACGACAGAGATAACAAGCGCGTATCGGAAATTATATCGAAATCTTCTCAGGGCAGTGCAATATTCAATTCCCGCTCGCTTTGTAGCGCGCGATCAACTCCGGAGAGCATTCCGCGAGCCAGGTGCCACATACGATGGCCTAGGCATCAAGCGAACCAACTGGTTTCTCGAGGCGGCGGCTCGAGAGACGGGGATGGAGCATAGAATTCTGAAGAACTTGCTGCGGGTTCAGCTTCTCAGGTACCGGAAAAAGGACTGGTCTGCGCATGATCCAATGCAACATGTAGCGTGAGTTTGAGCTATCACCGTGGAGTGAGTGAGTGCTGATTTGTTATCTAGACCGGAGTTGAGAGAAGTACAATTGACGGCGTATCATCATTATGATATGACGGTTGCTTTGCTTAATAAGACGATGGGTATTTGTCTTCGTTGAGCTCTCACTTGAGAACATCTTCGGTGGATGAGAAGAGCAATCTACGGCATACCAGAAGAGTTATAGCCTCAGGCGACTTTGATGACCAAGCACACCACAAGCAAAGACGCCTAATCGTGAAATCTTGGAGAGAAGGAGGAAGTTCAATCTCAAATGCCAGTGTGACCACACGACTGAATCCGGAAAGACTCAGAGGAGGATTTGTACACTACATGTACCATATACGAGCAAAAGGCGTCATCTGGGTTTATGACGTACATCCGGGGTAGATGAATCTGCAGATATCATTTGAATCCATTCTGACTTGGGCATTGCTAAATCTGCCGAGAGCCTTATCTCTTAGTACAAGTATAATACATTGAACAGAAAAGCAATTCTCACTAGGCTAACCGAAGCCTCTCAACGCCTTGAATAATGCTGTTCCTTTGTTTCCTGTGGTTTTTCGCCTTTAATCATGCTTGCTGGGTTTATTGTTGGCATTCGGGAGGAAGCTCTACTCCTCACTCGGAACGTCAATGTCGACACCAAGCTCGTTAGAAAAGACCTGATTTAGGCTGGATCCATCACGGGCGTAGATCCAGTCACCAACAGCAGTGCCCTCCTTCTCATTCTGGCCCTCGCCAAAGAGGCACCAGTCGTATCGCTTTGGACCAGAGATGGGGGATGACAGCCAAATCTGCTTGTTGGGCGGCTGTTTGTTAATTACATACGTGCCCTTGTCGGGCCAGCTGATGGTGAGGACTCCAGCCTGTACATGAACATATTAGCAACTGGTCCATTGTGGCAATCGCACAAGCTATCCATACCGAGAATTCGACGTCGACGTCCTCGCGCTGGTCCTGAAGCTCCTCGAACTTGGCAACAACATTGTCGAGATACTCATCGGCAAGCTCATGGTACTCTTGCTCAGTGATTTCGGCTACAGCAGCAGTCGGATGGATCTTTTCGGCGTCGTTCAATGGTTTCTCAGGATTCTCGGTATCAGGCATGATGCCGCGCTTGCTGGATACAGTAGTTGAAAAACATTGTTGCGAAAGCGTCGATCGGAAGGAAAGGCGTGGAATTGCAGAAGCGACACGGAAGCTTGAACGGCAGATGGGTGTTGAGGAGCGGATGGCTCGCGAGGCCAGGCGGGAAGCTTGAGATACGACTTGTCGGGACATTTTGTTTGTTGGATGAGGAAGTTTGGGGATTGTGTGTTGGTGGAACACTTTAAGTATTGATAGAAGGTCCGTTGATGAGAATTAGAATCGCATTCAATGTGATGTTTTGTCAATCGCTGAAATAGATGAATCGATGCAAGCAAGAAGCAAGCTCCCCACCGTCTGGTGAGGTCTAGCTGTGACTGACCAATTGCGCCGCAGGTACGTTCCGCATCCCAGCTCCCGGCCCGCATCTCATCATGCCGCAACTCCGCGTCTTGGTCGCAGACACAAGCCCCACCATCGACCGCTTCGACCTAGATACAGAGCCTCATCTACACGTACCTGCACTGTTTTGTCAGAGGGTATGAACAAACTTGTCCCTCAATCATGATCAATGCTTTTCTGGTCTTCAACGGCCAAGGTCAACCCCGCCTGACTAAGTTCTATACCCAACTGGTATGATGGACTCTTCCCTTTCGCTGTCACAAACTCACAATGCGCCCTAGGAAACGAGTATACAGCAGCGTCTCATCTCTGAAATCTTTACCCTCGTCTCGAACCGACCAGCCGGATCCTGCAACTTCTTACCTCTTCCGCCTCTGCTCGCCGCTTCGGGCACCTCTCACACCTCCTCAGAGGAGCAGAACGATGTCCCTACGCTAGTCACATACCGCAATTATGCCACACTTTACTTTATCGTCATATCGACATCGACCGAATCGCCGCTTGCGCTTATCGATCTGATCCAAGTCTACGTGGAAGCTCTTGACAAGCTCTTTGAGAATGTCTGCGAGCTGGACTTGATCTTCAACTTCGAGACCCTACATTCTACACTGTCGGAAATGATAATAGGAGGCGTTGTGATAGAGACAAATCTGGATCGCATCGTTTCAGGTGTGAAGGCGCAAGGAACAGTTGCAAAGAGACCTGTCAATGAGGGCAGAGGGCCTACTGGTCTGGGAAGTGGACTTGGCATGGGCGCCAACTTTGCTTGGACTGGGCGATGATGATCATGACAACTCAATGATAAGGACTAAAGGCATGCCAGAGCGGAGTACAGGATGTGCCTGCCCACCGAGATATCCATAAAAGTTATACCTCCACGAGACCAACGCCAAACTCCAACACTTGAATAATATACATATAGAATACACTATTTTGACTCCGGCTCGTCCTTGGGTGGGTGAAATGGCGGCGCATCCGCTCGTTGTTCGTATCGCTTCTCGGGATCCATAGTGCCAAAGATATATTGCGCTTTTTTTCGAATCTGTATCAGGTTAGCAGAGTATTCACTCGTGTATTTGTATATACGAACCTCCTCAGAAGGCTTATACTTCTGACCCCACCATTCAAACTCGGAGTAGAAGAAGAGCCAGACCAGGGCAGCTAGGACTCGGGTTAGCGAATAGTCTAGAAACAACTGTAGGCAGAATAAGCTTACCGGTAATTGTCAAGAGCTGGGCTGTCTTGACAAATTTCACCCATCGAGGTGCTCGACTCGCTAGAATAATGCGACGCTTGTACTTCTTCTCGAACCGAAGTTGTTGCTGGACGGTGAGCTGCTTGAAGTTGGGAGGCCACACCTTTCGGGCCTTGTAAGGGTTGTTCGCTATCGTCAAAGGAGCTTTCTTGAGAAGACTCTCCTTTGATGGCGAAGCCATGCGCCGAATTAGTGTTGGAAACATTGCGATTGAGTTGTTTGCGAACTCGGGGACTCAATGGTTCAAGATATGAAGCTTTCGCATGATGGATGGCGTCGGCGTTGGAGAATCTCCAATCAGAGCGCCACAGCACCGCCACACGCCACAGCTCAGCCACGAGACATCCCACTTAGACGCACCATCATGTGTCTGCCCCGCGATTTTCACCCCTCCTTCCTGTCAACACCGATTTCGACCCTCCTTATAAACGGTGACTCAGAAATTTCCAACCGGAATCTTCGAAGTACGTATTACTCTTTTACTCTCTCACTTTATCTTTCCTTTCTTTGATACAGTAGACTGACAAGACACTTTTCTCTTCCTACAGGTCTTGTCCATTTGCGACCATGGCTTCTACCGATTCCGTCCCCAAGGCCATGGAGGCTCTCAACATCTCCAAGACCAAGGAACTCAAGGGTGTAGGTTCAACTTGCTACCGGTACTCCAATTGACTATTCTAACTATCACCAGACCGAGAAACGAGATGCCTTGATCGCGATCGAGAAGCGATACCAAAAGATCTGGGAACAGGACAAAGTCTTTGAAAGCAATGCGCCCACCACCGATGAAGTCCCCCTTCACTCCATCTCCGCCGCCGACCTTCGAGAGCAGAAGCCCAAGTTCTTTGGAACCATGGCCTACCCTTACATGAACGGAACTCTGCACGCTGGCCACTCTTTCTCCGTCAGCAAGGTCGAGTTCGCCGCTGGTGTTGCCCGTATGCAGGGAAAGCGTGCTCTCTTCCCCATGGGTTTCCACTGCACTGGTATGCCCATCAAGGCCTGTGCCGACAAGCTCGTCAACGAGGTCAAGATGTTCGGACAAGACTTTGGTGGCTACAAGGATGAAGAACCCGTTGTCGAAGAGAAGGCTCCCGCTGCCAAGCAAATCAAGGAGGATGTCACCAAATTCAAGGCCACGAAAGGCAAGGCTGCAGCAAAGACTGTCAAAATGAAGTAAATTCTGTTGCTATCCAGAATTTATAGTATTGTACTAACAAGCTTTGGCAGGTACCAGTTCCAGATTATGCAGGCCATTGGTATCCCTACCGAGGAAATTCACAAGTTCGCTGATCCTCAGCACTGGCTTCAACACTTCCCTCCTCTGTGCAGGGAAGATCTGACCAACTTTGGATGCCGTATCGACTGGCGCCGATCGTTTGTCACCACCGATGCCAACCCTTACTACGATGCTTTCGTCCGATGGCAGATGAACCGTCTCAAGGAGCTCAACAAGATCAAGTTCGGCAAGCGATACACCATCTACTCTATCAAGGATGGCCAGCCCTGTATGGACCACGACCGAGCTGAGGGTGAGGCTGTTGGCCCTCAGGAGTATACTGCCTTGAAGCTCAAGGTTCTTGAATGGGCCCCCAAGGCTGCCGAAACACTCAAGAGCAAGCTCCCTGAGAATGCCAAGGTGATGCTTGTCCCAGCAACCTTGAGACCCGAGACGATGTATGGTCAAACTTGCTGTTTTGTTGGCCCTAAGATTACCTATGGCATCTTCAAGGTCAATGAGACCGACTACTATGTCATGACTGAGCGAGCCGCACGAAACATGGCCTACCAGGGAATCTTTGCTACTGAAGGTGTCGTCGAGAAGGTCACTGAGATCATTGGATCTGACATGGTTGGCACTCTGGTCGATGCTCCTCTCTCACTGCACAAAGAGGGTGTCCGCGTTCTCCCTATGGAGACAGTTCTCCCTACAAAGGGTACCGGAGTTGTCACTTCTGTTCCTTCTGACAGTCCCGATGACTATGCTACAGTGACCGACCTGGCTAAGAAGGCCGATTACTACGGTATCCAGAAGGAGTGGGCTGAGCTCGAAATCTTCCCCATCATCGAAACACCTACCTATGGTGATCTCTGTGCCCCCTTCCTGGTCAAGAAGCTCAAGATCGCTTCTCCCAAAGACACCAAACAGCTCGAGGAGGCAAAGGAGCTGGCTTACAAGGAGGGTTTCTACCAGGGCACTCTGAAGGTGGGTGAGTTCAAGGGCGAGAAGGTTGAGGTTGCCAAGCCCAAGGTCCGACAGCAGATGATCGATGCTGGCCAAGCGTTTGCCTACTCTGAGCCCGAGCGCAAGGTTGTCAGTCGATCTGGCGATGATTGCATCGTTGCTCTCATGGACCAGTGGTACCTGGACTATGGCGAGGAGTCATGGAAGAAGACTGCCCTCGACTGGGTTGAGAATGGCATGAACACTTACACACCCGAGACCAAGCACAGCTTCATCGGTGTTCTGAACTGGTTGAACCAGTGGGCTTGCGCTCGATCCTTCGGTCTTGGCTCCAAGCTGCCTTGGGACCCCCAGTTCCTGGTCGAGAGTCTGAGTGACTCGACTGTTTACATGGCCTACTATACTATCGCGCACCACCTACACAGTGACATCTTTGGAAAGACTAAGGGAAGCGCAAATGTCGGACCGGAACAGATGGTCGACGAAGTCTGGGATTATGTCTTCTGCCGTCGAGATCTCGACGACGAGATCCTCGCAAACAGCAAGATCCCTAAGGAGACTCTGGAAAGCATGCGCCGCGAGTTTGAGTACTTCTATCCTCTCGACGTAAGAGTGTCAGGGAAAGATCTCATACCCAACCATCTAAGTTTCTTTACGTACTGCAGTGTTGCATTATTCCCACGCGAGTACTGGCCCCGAGGTATCCGGGCCAATGGTCATCTGACGCTCAATGGCGAGAAGATGAGCAAGAGCACCGGCAATTTCATGACTCTCCGGGATCTGACCGAGAAATACGGCGCGGACGCTTCTCGTATTGCTCTTGCAGATGCCGGTGATGGTGTGAACGACGCTAACTTCGAGGAGGATGTTGCCGATACCAACATTCTGCGACTGTATACTCTCAAGGAGTGGTGTGAGGAGATGGTTCGGGATCAGGATCAGCTCCGAACTGGCGAGTTCAACTCATTCCAGGATGCTCTCTTCAACAACGACCTGAATGCTGTTACCAAGGAGGCGGTTGAGCAGTATGTCAAGACAAACTACAAGCTGGCCCTGAAGGCTGGTCTGTACGAGTTAACCAGCGCCCGCGACTTCTACAGAGAAGCTTGCGCAGCTGCGGGTATAACCATGCACAAGGACATCGTTCTCCGATATATCGAGGTGCAGACTCTGCTGCTGGCGGTCGTTGCTCCTCATTGGTCTGAGTATATCTGGCTCGAGGTGCTGAAGAAGGAGGGCACTATCCACAACGCTCTATTCCCCGAGATCAAGGAGGTGGACGCTTCTCTGTCGGCGAAGCGTGATTACGTGCGAAACACTGCTTCTAACGTCAACTCGGCTGAGGGTCTGCAACTGAAGAAGAAGGCCAAGGGCAAGGAGACATCATTCGACCCCAAGAAGCCCAAGCAGCTGACAATCTTTGTCACTGACAAGTTCCCAGCCTGGCAGGCAAAGTACATTGACCTCCTGAAGGAGATGTGGAACGTGGAGACCAAGTCAGTCAACGACAAGGAGCTCAACGGGAAGATTGGCAAGATGGGAGAGATGAAGAAGGCCATGCCATTTGTGCAGAACCTCAAGAGACGACTCCAGGCTGGCGAGCCAGCGGGCGTGGTGCTGGAGCAGAAGCTCGCATTTGATGAGAAGGAGACTCTCCTGCAGATGGTTCCTGGACTGAAGCGAACTAGCGGCCTCGTGGCTTGCCACATCATCTCAGTCGAGGAGGGTAGCAAGAAGGGCACCAACCTTGGAGATGGAAAGGAGGTGGACATTTCAGTACCTGCAGCCGAGCACGCAGTTCCTGGACAGCCCACATTCCATTTCGAGAACGTTGAGGCTTGAGTAGGAGCTGAGAGAAGAAAAGATTTTCCCTTTTGTTACCATTGAATGTAACGAGACATGAGAGCGTACGCAGATTTAGGAAGAGGTTGCGTGTTCCTGCATCGGATGTGCGTCGTGCGTGTATGTAGATCGATAGATCTCTGTTCTGGTTGGAAAAGTTGCCGATCAGCTAGCTATACTGTACTAGAGAAGGCTTGTTTTTTGTTATGCCTGGCACAATTCCCATTGATTCGGAGGCGGACGTGGTCTGGGACTTGGCTTAGATCTGAGATGGGCTGATGAGCCGCCCCATGTAGGCCTCCGTCCTCGCCTCGATGTTCGATCTCAGTGATGTATGTATCCAGTAGGCTGTGTTTTCATGTGCATTGCATGTGCATGCGTATGTGCTCTGCTGACTCCGTGCGGTCAAGGCCGTGCTTTGCCACTATAAGGCAACTAAGTTGCTGTAAATAGTAACGAATAACAGAAACAATATGTGATATGGTGGTTGTGAAATCCGTGGTTTAGGCATCATGAAGTATCTTGGTAACCTAAGCAAAATTCCAGAATCTGAAGGAACATGGATCGATTTACAGGGTTGAGCGAAGCGAACAAGGGGAAGATATTAGCCTCGCCGAGGCGAGAGGAGGTAATATGTGCTGGTGCATTGCATTGATTTGTTTCAACAAGTTAATGATTCATTAAATTCGCTAATTAACTGTTATCGAAACAAGGAGTTTGACCGAATTTTTCTTTTTTTATTGTTTTTCTCCGAACACTACATTTAATGGGCAGGGGTTGAAGTTATTGGATATTTCCTTGTCTGTAACAAACCCTTGGAAGATGCGGATGATAGGAGATGGCGATTGAAATATATTCCGGGGCGACAAGTAATAATAGATTAATAATAGTATGTACATATAAAACAAAAGGAGAGCAGAAAGCTTGATCATGCAAAAATATGGAGTTTTCTGGGTCGTTAAAGGAGACCAAGATTGAAAGGGGAGGTTGAATGTAAAGGAACCTAGTCGTTATCCCTATTCTTGGGACAATCTCATCCAACGGTTGATTCAGATTAAGATACAGAATAGATGGGTTCCATCAATTGCGCGTCTTAATGGACATTAGAGGACGGGAGTAGGGGATAGTGCCCGGGGAGGGAGCCTAGAGGAGGGAGCTTGATTTGGGAATTACAGGGCATTAACACTGTATTCCTTATCTTGCAGGGGGCTGTCTAAGTGATTGATCATTTACTTGGTGCTGGAGCTGTCGGAACGTCCGTCCGCTCTGGCAGGGCTGGCAGCGGGTGTTTTAATGCAATCAATGCACGACAAGGACGGTCGTAAAGTGCCAAAAGTGGCTGGACGATCCCCCTTTGAACTGAACGTTTCTGATGGTGGGTGGCCACAGCTTGATTCTGCTTGCGCGTCAGGACCACAAAAAAGAATAGTATCCGACAGAGATCTACAGAAGCTGTAAGATTTCAGGGCACAGACAGGGATTTCACCCACTGCGGGAGAGGGAGAAGGGGGGGAAATACGATAGGGAATATCAAACAGCCGATATTTGCGCTGGTTTCTTGCACTTTGTGACTTATCTGCACGGAGTATATCCGTATATGTTGTTTTTCAATTATTGTTGGTTGTCGTACAGCGTCTCCAGTTATCTTGAGTTGTTTTTAGAAACATAACAAAAAACTAGATTTTCTTCTGCTTTTTTGCCTTGTTTTCGTTGCTTGCGCAATACGCCTCCACTATCTCCAAACAACCGAACCAACCACTCATGAATATTCCCTGGATCTTCAATGATACTCTACACAGCCATACAGCACAGCACAGTACAGCGATAGGATCAAAACTTGAGAGTGAGTTATGACGCAAAGAACCGCTGTTGCCCAGTGAGATTCAATAGTCCAAGCAACTGAGAGCTGATCACTTGGAGGCCTGGTCCTGTTCCTGTTTCCATGAATAGAGGTTGGGGCGGCTGATAGTGATACTGTAGCGTCCTGCAGCACGGCCATGCTTGTCCCGTGGTGTGCATCCATCAGCTTCAATATCTTGCCCGTCCTGCATATCGCGGTAGATGGCACCAGATCTTGGTTGGTTGATCTAGCAACAATAGACAGTAGTGCATAAGCAGCATCAGCACCAACATCAGTAGAGTGGTTGGTGTGAGGCTGGACCCTTCTATTTTTTGTTGATTATTGAATTTGTACAGCCGCGTCAACCACAGGTGAAGTAACAGAGAGAGCTTCATCAACCTCAACTGACACTGTATGTACCCGCAAATTGCGTAGAGTCTCTGCCTTGATTTTGATATTCGTACAGTGAGAGACAATCAATGTGGACCCTTCACTCTGTATCTGACGCACCGGCTCAACTGCCCTGTCTGTAACGGGTGAGTGATATCAACTGAATTATCCTGGCGGTGGAGTCGTGCAACAGCAACAGTGGAACTCTTCGACGACACCGAGAAAAAAAAAGAAGTGGGTGGCTTGGGTTAGGGATTGGGATTGGGATGATGCAACCGCCCCCAGGGGCTGGTAGGTCCATAGCAAGTATGTATCATGTGCAGCACTGACTTGGTACCGACTCTCCTCTCAATCCTTGTGAGGTCGATGGGTATATAGGAGTCCCGAGTTCCTCTGCTCATCTAGACAATTTCTCTTCTCAGCATCCACTCAACAATCACACTCGTTTAAACTCGATCAATCTAATTCACTTCGAATCTCTTCTACCACTTCCAACCCAACACCAACCCAAACAACCACCAAACAACCATCAAAATGCACGCCTCCGCTGCCGTCCTTGCTTTCGTCGCTGTTGCGGCTGCTGCCCAGACCCCTGTGGCCCCTGCTGCTACTCCCGTCGCTACTCCCGGTGCCCGTTAGTTTCCTCCACCCTCTCACGATATCTTCAAGACAGTTCGACTAACATCATCTTCAATAGCCACCAACGGTACCAAGCCCACCACCGGCAAGCCTGCTGGCCCTGGCGCTTCCGCTCCCGCCAGCGGCGCTGCTGCCGTCGGCCTCAGCGGCCTCGCTGGTGCTCTCGCTGTTGCCCTTGCCCTGTAAATTTCGACATCACTCGAGACTTATAAGGGTTTGGTGGGTATGAGGACATAATGTACTGCTGCTGCATATAGTCCTGGAGGATTCGTGCTGGTGCGCGTTTAACTTTCGATGGAGATAGATCGGGATCGTTGCTTGTCCTGACTAGAATAGATAGATCAATGGAGCTAAATCGCTTCAGCTATATTAATACTAATCGCATACCACCATTCGATCAGAGCTTTGTGAAATGTCTTGCGTTGTCTTCATTGCCCATCTCACTTGAGCCTCATACCCTGGCGTATCGTGAAAAGCTTGGCTATAACTCTGAATTGGCGACAGGAAGTGAATGCCGAGCGGAGCACAATTTTCCGGCATGTTGTTTTAGGTTCTTCTCTTATCTCCCCTCCCCATTTGCTACCCTTGCAAGTCGCCTGATTATGGCTGTAGACACAGCACATAAAACCAGCATGGACCGGGATTTGGTGTACCCTTGGAGCGTAACTGATGCAGGCCTCTTTTCATATCGTGTTGGGTTAAGGACGTCGTGAAAACGGACCATTCAAGGATTCCGGAATTTTATGGCCTGTTACCGGTGCTGGGTTGCACAGAGCGGCTCGAGGCTCTTATACGGGTGTCGTGGTCGTCGCGGCGCGGTGGATGCAGCCATGTTGGGAGGTTTTCACGTGTGAGGTCGCAATTTGTGTGATTCTATCGTGGTTGTCTCTCGACTCAGGCGGCAATAGGAACCTGACCGCCCGGTGCGCCCTCAGTGGGAGGCTTTGGTAAGTCATCCTGAAACTTGTTAACCAAGAACCATGGCAGGAGTTCTTTGACAAGACGTACCAGATCAAAAATAACTCGGATCATGAGACTGCAGCTGGGGCAGACAGCAATGTCTTGCTCGTCTAGCAAATCTTGAAGAGTGATCTGAAACTTGTCGCCACATGGGCATGGGAACTGGTAAACCCCCATAGCCTCGTCAAAGGTCATATCCTCGATCTCGACCTCATCATAGATGGAAATACCCTCGTCGTCGGACATTTTGGTGGTTTGCTTGTATGGTTATTTTGGTTGACTCAGAAAAGGAAGTTGAGTTGAGGTTGAATTTATCCGAAGACTCACACCCAAAGTAAGCCCCGCGAACGCGACCAGAAATAAAATTCAGTCATCCCCCGCGGAAAGTGGCGCATACTGTCGGGAATGTGGCTGTTTGTCATTCATATTGTGGCTGTTGTCAAATGTCAATCACATGCCGAGCGCAGAAGGAAAGTGTGGGGAGGCTTGCACCTGCCCCAGATTCATCGGCCGAGGAAGCCTCTGTATGGGGAAACTACCATCGATATCTTTGAGTTCACAAGACGTTCTTACTCATGTAGCGCAGTGATCTTACCTTCCATTACCTAGCGTTACTCCCTTCAAAAATTTGAACCCTCTTCCTTTTCTCTTTAACCATCTCATTCTGAGACATTTGTCTAAATCAGTGCCTTTGTTTTGCTTGCATCTCTCGAATTCGATTCCCTCATGCGCTTCGCCGCTCTCCACAGATCTGTGACGTGACGTCGATACGCTTCGGCACTCCAATTTCAACGACTTACCGACCTGCAGCGACTACAGGATCGCTTTGCTGAGGACTACTGTATAATATTCATCCTTTGGCCACTCGCACTATAGAGTCTTTACACTCTGCGTCATGGCATCGCAGTCAAAGCTCGCCTTGCCGGGCGACCGCACCCTCCGGAGCATCGTCTCTCGGCTTACCAGCCTCTACGTTTCTAATCGCACACGCATTTCACGCGCTGTCTGGATAACATTATTCGCTGCTCTTGCCAATCGAATTCGCCTTGCCATCTCTGAACAAAAGGCTGCTTCCGCGCGTGAAGCCGTTCAGCGCGCAGCCCGTCGCGGTACCACCTCCAGCGGAAGCGAAGAAACACCCCGAAAGAAAGTCGAACTGAATCGCGAGTTCTTTCGGTCATTATTGAGGCTGCTCAAGATTGTTGTTCCAGGATGGCGCAGCAAAGAGTCGCGCTTACTGCTGAGCCATAGCTTCTTCTTGGTTCTCAGGACGTTGATCAGTCTGCGCGTTGCCGAGATGGACGGCGCCATAGTAAAGGCTCTGGTGAAGGGCAATGGAAAGGAGTTCTTGAAGCGCATAGTGTGGTGGATGTTGATTGCGGTCCCCGCGACCTTTACCAACTCTATGGTGAGTATGGTTGTCAAAAGTCGTTATATTACCCTTGCTAATAAACCCTTCAGCTGTCATATCACCAAGCCGAGCTATCGCTCAAGTACCGATCACGGCTTACACAACATATACACGATAAATACCTCTCTAATCTAACCTTCTACGGCATCTCAGCTTTGGATGACCGAATAAAGAATCCCGACCAGCTGATTGCGGTCGATGTGTCCAAGTTTTCAAACAGCTTGGCTGAACTATACAGCAATCTTGCCAAACCTCTACTCGATATGGTAAGTTCAATTCATTGTGCCTCGCGTACATCGCTGACCACTTATAGACTATATATACTTGGTCTCTATCAAAGAGCGTCGGCGGCGAAGGCGTTGTCTTCATGTCACTCCTTGTCCAATTATCGGCCAACGTGATGAGAGCACTAACTCCGCCGTTTGGAAAATATGTTGCTGATGAAGCAAGGCTGGAGGGAGAGTTCCGCTTCCAACACTCACGCCTCATCGACTACAGCGAGGAAGTCGCCTTATACGGCGGTCACAATGCCGAGAAAGACACATTAGACAAGGGCTACTTTACCCTCATCAAGCACGTCAACTATATCCTTCGGCGACGCTTCTACCACGGATTTATGGAGGATTTTGTCATCAAATATTTCTGGGGCGCGCTTGGTCTGTTGCTTTGCAGTGTTCCCGTCTTTATCAAGATGCCAGGCCATATCGCAATGAACATGGGTGATCGAACGGAAGCCTTTGTCACCAACAGACGAATGCTTCTCTCTGCTTCTGACGCTTTTGGACGTATCATGTTCTCATACAGAGAGGTTATGGAGCTGGCAGGTTACACTTCGCGAGTTGCCACCTTATTGGATGTGATGGATGATGTCCAGGGCGGCCACTTCGAGAAGAAGCTCGTGTCTTCTTCGGGCGTCGAGGGCAACGAGGCGGTTCTCAAGGGACGTGGAACTGTCCACGAAAGCAACGACATCACCTTTATTGATGTGTAAGTCGAAAACGATTATCCCAAGTTTGACATCTTGACTAACTCGATATCAGGCCTATCATCTCCCCCAACGGAGATGTACTGATCAAAGCCATGTCTTTCACCCTCAAGCATGGCGACCATCTGCTTGTTGTTGGACCCAACGGCTGCGGCAAGTCATCCCTCTTCCGTATTCTTGGCGGTCTCTGGCCTGTCTACGGAGGCACAGTCTATAAGCCCCCTTTCCACGCCATCTTCTACATCCCTCAACGACCTTATCTTTCCCGAGGTTCTCTCCGCCAACAAATCATCTACCCGGATTCCCTTCGCCAGATGCGTGCTCGTGGTGTCACCGACGCAGACCTTCTCGAGTATCTCAAGATTCTCGGACTTGAGCACCTCCCCGAATTGTACCAAGAAGGCTGGGACGCCGAAGCTGAGTGGCGAGATGTTCTTTCTGGTGGTCTTCAGCAGCGTGTCGCCATGGCGCGCCTCTTCTACCACCGCCCAAAGTACGCTATTCTCGATGAATGTACCAGCAGTGTCACCCTTGAGACCGAAAAGGCTATGTACGATACAGCAAAGTCGTTGGGCGTCACTCTCATGACTGTTAGCCACCGTCGAAGTTTGTGGAAGTACCACTCCCACATCCTTCAGTTCGATGGCCAGGGCAACTATGTCTTTACCAAGCTTGATGCTGATCGACGTCTCAAACTTGAAGATGAGAAGGAGGAACTCGAGGTCAGATTGCGCCAGGTTCCTGAACTAGAGCGTCGCATTGCCGAGTTGACGGCTGCTTAGACAGCCAGTTTTGGTTGAGAGTTATGGCTGAAATGGTGTTGAATACCCATGGATGAATATGGACGGATATGGTCATATGTTTTCCTCGGATGTTTAGATATAGGCGCACGTTCACTTTTGATAAAGCAATGCATCACCTTACACACAAGATAAAAGGCCAGAGTCATCTCCTCGTTGTTGATGGTATGCCCCGTGTTATTCGTCCATATCATCATCTGGCCGTTATTAAGGATTGAGCTCGTCTTGGATCAAATCAGGGGTACAACGGGTTCAGTTAATGTTAACGAGCAAATATTATTTTGACTTCCGAAACTCATCAGAGTACAGATCCTACCCCTTTTTAAAAAAAATATGAATTCCAAACCAACCGCCGAACTGTTTTATAACGCCAATCTTATCGAAAGGACCCCTTCTGATCTCTTATGGCAGGTTGTTAGGATGATAGGGGCACGTCTTCTTGTGCACGCTGTTATCGCCTTCCATAATATCTCGATGGTTGGCACCACATTCGAAGCAAAATTCATGCTTGCACCTGGTACCTACGGTTCAGACGAATCAGCACTGAAATGGTCTTCTTGTCCACAACCAGCTGGAAGTTTCAAGACTCAGCCCCGGCAGTAGTTGGGGTGGCGTCTGTTCCACTCCTGGTCGCAGGCCCAACAGAATTCGTAACGGCATTTGACACCTGGTAGAACAATTATTTAGTTTCCGAATGAGGCCAGATTAACAGTCGTGCGAACGCACCGTCATTGGCAGGGCAGGATCGTTGCGCAAGCAACGTATGGATAGGACATAAACAAAGCGAAGGAGTGAGTAAACTTACAAGTCATGTGCGAACTGTTAACTTGTTAGAAACATGTCAAATAAGGAATTCTGAGATAATTTGATGCTTACCAGCCTTTGTTCTTTTCAATAGCCCACCCGCATCCGCCACAGGGTTTCGTTGTGCGGCTCACAGTGGCCTCGCTCTTGTCTTCTTCTCTCTTTCGTCTGGCTGCAATTTGACGTGCTAGTGCTGCCGCCTTTCGAGCTTGTTCCCTCTCCTGGCGATCTCGTTCCTCTCGGCGCCTCATCTCCTGCTCTTCGGCAAAAAGACCTTGAGCCATAGCTCTATCAGCCTGTAGTTGAGCTTGTTGAGCTTCTGACCATCTTTCGTTCTCCAGTTCCAAATGGGAGCGAAAGTTTTCCGGGTCGGTCAGAAGTTGGTCATACTCGTCGCAAGAAATAGTCTCGTGCCAGGCAACGTTGTGTTGAAAGCACGAGCGGTGGTTGCAATGAAGGCAGGTAACGATGGGCTGAGCAGATCCAGACTCATGGATTTGCCCAGAGCCACACCCAGAGGTACACCAAATGAAGTTCTCGGCCTCCGACATGGCAGCTCGCAAAGCTATTGTTTCGTACCTACGTCTTATTAGTGATGCTCAATACAGTCTGACTATCCTGATCATACTTGCTAAAGGTCTGCTTATTGGCATAGCGTTGGATGTCGGCATATTCCAATAGCTCCCGGCACTCGGGGCATCTGATCTCGGTCCAAAGCTTACTGCTCAAATCCGACTCAATCGAAAGCTGTATGCAATCCAGGCATGTGCTTGGGGGATGTGTGCATGTTGCCGTGATGGAAAAGCGTGGGAAGGCATCCGCATCCTTAGTATCTGCGCAGACAATACACTCTATGTCGCCCACAATTGTATTTCTTGGAGTCCGCTTATGTGTAACAATCACGTCAGATGTGTCAACCGCTTTTTGATACCGCTGTCCAAAACTGTAGTGTACAAGCCTTTAGTATATGCTCAAAGGAAAGTCAAACAGATACAGAGAATATCCCCAAGGTACCAGCAAAAAAGAGTTAAAAGCATGAGCGTCCCGACAAAACATCTTTAAACAGCCTCTGGGGAACCCTTCGGGCGTAGAGGCGATATTGACTCGTTGAGGAATGGGGGTCGAAGGACCTACCGGGTTTCATCAGCTGCCGAGTTCTCGGATTGTTCGAGTCGGCGTAGATATGCCGTTGACATAGCATCATCCTGCTGCTCGAATAGATTGAGATACGGGTTAGCAGAGGAAGAAGACGATAAGGCAGCGGCGGCGGGCTTGAATCGTTTGTGAGGTGGTTCCGTATCACGGATGGCACTGGAGCTCTGGGCCCCTGCGTTGTCGTCATCAAGATCCGTGAGGTCGATAATAGATGCTGATACCGGCGCATAGCCTCTCCGAGGCAATGGAGCAGAAGTGGTCCCACCAGAGATAACTATATCGGGGCGGGACCTGGGAGTAAAGTCATCGTTGTCCAGAAATGAAGGTCGTTGATATCGGAAGGCCGCCTGTGTAGAAGATGCGGGGGAGGTGCCGGGTCCTTGAGATTGAGTTCCCACGTTGTGTGAGAATGTTGAGCCAGACGGTCTCGAGTCTAACTGCGCCGAAGAATTTGTCGATGAAGTAGGATGAGATCGGTCATTGTGTTGCTGCTCGTCATTCGTTTCCTCATCGTCCACAATCCAGATGGATTCATCGTCGTCTCCAAAGCCACCCATAATATCTGGGTTTACCCGCCCGTAGATGCCTGCATTCCTGGAAAACATGTTGTTCTTGAGAGGAGCAGCATCGGTATAAGGGACGTATCTAGGAGTGAAAGGGTCCGGCCCCACTGTGTTTAGAGTTGGAGGTTCGCTCATGGGTTCTTGAACCGCGAGCTGGCCTTGGTCGTGTTGATAATCCGACAGGCTGGAGACAGTGGAAGGGACCGACGGTGGCGGTATGTAGATGTACTGTTGGCGATGGTGAAGCCGAATATCATGCTCAGAATTTATAGAGATGGTAGAAGGAACCGAAGTTAGTGGCAAGGGATGGTCTGATTCTAGATATGAAGGAGGAGACCCAAGATGAGGAGGGTTGACAGTGGCAGCAGGGTCAGTTTCAGTTTCAGTGGCAATGGCAGTGGCGGGGGGAATTGACGTCGTCGCCGTCACTTCCTTCCTCTTTTTCCAAATTCTGGAAGCTCTGTTCTTGATGCAGCGCAGCATCGTCCAAATGGAAGGAAGCAAATACCCGATCTCAATGTGACTGCTCGTTCCACAGTCC
Organism: Fusarium verrucosum; assembly: GCA_013623715.1. NCBI lineage: Eukaryota > Fungi > Ascomycota > Sordariomycetes > Hypocreales > Nectriaceae > Fusarium > Fusarium verrucosum. The sequence continues at coordinate 65,391 of JABFFJ010000025.1, forward strand.
TGATATTGGTAGGTGGGTATGTATGTATGTAGGTAGGTATTTGCGTTTGTGATAGCTATGATGTGGCTGTGGGCAAGAATTAAGGCGGACGATTAATATATGTTACTTGTTTGTATTAAAATTGAATTGTAGGCAATGCAATGGTGAAGGGATCAAACAGATTGAATCAGGAACTGATGTTTTCACCTGCTGCCTCAGCTAGTGCAGTCATCTGTAGGTACCTGAAGCTCGAGGTCTTGGTTGAGGTTCCACGCATTGACGGAACCTCACAATAGGCACCTAGGTGTATGCATAGGTAGAATCAGCCGAGGAAACATACCAGACAGAGCTGAAGCTCAAGTCCTACCTGAAAAGGCATACCCCGCTGGGCTGAATTGAAGGGCAATGGAAGCTATTTTCAAACTGGGCCAAAGATCCATTCTCACAAGGCACACCCCCCATGCCCCGCCTCTATATACGCCCGATCGATGTGCAAGGGATCCCAACCTTGCTAGGCATGCCCCGCTAATGAATGCCCCGCCCCCGCCTCTAGGCTATCATTGATGAGTGCATCCATCCCTGGGCGACCGAGAACTACATACATGCATGGAATACGCAAACTCTGTAGCATATAGCCTTTTATGCTTCACAAATCATCTTGCCCAAACTCCAAAATATACATATAAAACACCGCCCACTAAGAATATGCATGCCACATTAGACATATTCACACGTCACTGTGTTGTAGCGCTGGTCTATCGGTCAAGTTAGCAAAGAGTCACAACATACATGGGTACTTCTTGAAAGACTCACTGTTGTAGAGCAGAGTGTAGGTAGTAGATGCCGAGAGATAGACAGCCTCAATCTTACAGTTCAGCTCGTAGTACATTTTCATGTCTGAGCCTTGACGACGATGTAGCTGGTTCTCGGGGATGTGGCTGACATCTGCCTCAACGATTGCGAGCACCTTGACATTTTCGTCACGGGATACTGGAGCATCGCGAGGCACCTGGTCGTTGTAGATTGTCATTTTGATCTTTCGGATGCGACCATCAGTGACACGGCCAGTCCAGACGAACGAGGTGTAGTATGGTTCGTTTTCAGATACAGCCGAGCCCTAGGTAGATGTCAGTCAATGTCAATATAGTCAGTCACATTTGCTTCGCGACTCACTCTAGTAATGAACCACTCCATCGCATGGACCTTGTAGCATCCATCAAGACCACACCATTCTCTCGTAGACTTGAGATGTCCATGGATATTCTCGTCCCAGCGAGCGCGCCATTCCGTGCCATAGTGTTTGCGGGCCTTGCGGTTCTTCACCTTGACCACCGCGGATTCCGGGGCAGCGTTAGCAAGTCCCTTGAGCACAGCACCCTGTACAATAGCCTGCCATGCATTGGGGGGCTGCATGATCTGGACAGACTTATCAACGGCGATCCGAAGTCGCTCCTTCAGGTAGCTGGAAGATCCAAAACCGCCTACCAGGAGAATGGCGCGGATAGGCACGTTACTAGCCGTGATCTGATCCTTTACCAATCTGATAACCTCAAGAACGACAGGCTCAAAGATGGTTTTGAGGTCTGATGCTTTCAAAGCGAAGCGACCGCGACTGATGCCGAGTGATTTGTTGTTTGCCAGTCCTGCCACGGGGATGTTGTAGGTCTCGTCCGGTGCAGCGTTCAGTGCAAACTGCCGCTTCACCTTCTTTTCAAACACCTCCATGGCTTCGGCCATGACTTCCTCATCAAATCCCTCTTCCTTCCCGAGTTTGTTCCTAAGAAACTTGGCAAACCGCATGTTGAGGAACGTGGAACCGCAGAGGGCACCCGAACCAGGAGCCGCCTCCTGGACCTCGAGAACAGGCTTGAGTCCTGTAATGGTGTATGAGATGAGATCTACGGTGCCACCGCCAGCATCAACCACCACGATAGTATCACCGACCTTGAGCCCGTGGGGATCAAGTCCGTGAAGTGCATAAATTGCCGCAGCCTCGGGCTCGGAGACAAGGTGGACCTGCTGCTTGGACGCTGAAAGCCCCGAAGCCTTTTGGCAAGCCTTCTTGGTTTTGTCTTTGGCCAAGTCGCTCCAGATTGCGGGAACAGTGACAACAAATTCGAGAGGAGTGTTGTTGACGATGGTGTCACCGAGCTTTTCACGCAGTGTATAAAGCAAATGCTCGCCAAGCTGCGAAATGAAATCGGTAACAAGCTTGTCGACATTTCGACCGCCTCGTGCGCCGTCGGCACTTGCTGTCTGGCCCATAGCCTGCAGCGAAGGGTCTAGGTCACTTTCAAGGTGTTATTCGATTGTACATATATGTTCCCGGGACACTTACAGCTTAAACCATTCAATTACTTCATCTTGAGGTGCGGTGATGGGGATAGAGAAGCCCCATTCGATCTTGTCTCCGTTATATCTCAGCTTTGTGGGGACCTTGTCGCTGGATTCTCCCTCCTTGTTGGTGCTGGAAACGGGCCATTGTGTGATGCAGGTTCGTCTCGATGGGTTGCGGCTCTCGGCCCATGCAACTCCAGAGTATGTGGTTCCGAAGTCAATGCCCACGATGATCTTTCGATCAGTTATTTTCAGCTTATCAAAGTCCATGCTGGAGGTTGAGTGACACAAGCTGTCTCTGGTGAGTGTCGAGGAAGAGCTGATATGACAAAAGGGCAACAAATGCCAAGTACAGGATGAGTGAACCTTTTCCTTGGTGGTATAGAAGAAGAATTCTTAAAATGAACAAATGTTGCAGGAGGGCAAAGTAGTAGTTGGGTAGGTAGCTGGTAGGTAGGCTGGTGGTTTGTGGCAGGTGCGGCAGTGACAGGCATAAATAAGTTGGTAGACCTGCCCCGCGGTGTTACTAGAACGCCATGGAAGCGAATGAGCGCCTTGAATCTGCTGTCTACTATGGTACAAAGCCAAAGTACCTTTCACGCATTGGTAAGTCAGCTGAGGACGATAAATGATGTCGGTAGCTATAAAAATACTACAAAATTAAGTTCGACCTCTGCTCACGAAAGGGTCAAAGCCATGGAGTAACAGCTGGTTTCGACTGCATTTACAACATCTTTCTGCATCAGCATCAGCATTTGTTTCTATCAAATGTTAACCTTTGGGATTGATAGCTTTCAAGTCTGTATAATAAACCAGGCAGCTCAATATGGTTCCAGCTACCCAAAGTACGCTACCTCAGCCCCGCTCCAAGCTACTCCGCAGTTGAGCTCTAGTGGAGGTTTCTGTATTCTTCTCCTGGTCAGCTCTTGTTTGCTGATGTTTTCGGAATAATGACACATAACCAAAGGGATAGTCTTAAAACGACCTTGGAATGAACAAACGGTCCTCAATTCCAAACAACAGGAATTCTGCCTTGGAAGGCTGCCTGCACCTAACTCAACTGAATCATACAGCAAGAGGGAGACCTACGTTCAGGGCGGCCACTAGAGGATTAGTTTCAGCGGGTGCGGCTGAAGGTCTCCACTTGGTCTGTTGTCTGAGCAGGGTCCATAACAAGGGGGTAGCGGGGTTCGTTTAGAGCTTCACTTCACTTCATCATGACAGTAGGTACCTGCAGAGACAAACCATTCAACCATTTAACTTTAGGTATTATTAGACAATATAGTTAGACATTAAAGCATAATGACTCGTCACTTCATATCTCAGTATCGAATTATAAAATATTGACTGATAATAGCTTCCAGTGATGGCTTACTTCAGACCCTCCATACCACTTGCCAGTCGAGCTCATGAAGAGGACAAAGATGGAAATTTAGAAAATTAAGGTAGTTATTAGCTTAGTGGTTTTAGACACTGCTCAGCCTGAAACGAGACAAAAGGGCAGGCAGCCATTTTCAAGACCAACTCCTGCCGTTGAAGTTCATTCGTTTATGGTCTTGACCATTTGATATCGACACACCCTCCCCATGCATCTACTACCTAAGTCAGCCTGTCTACATCCAACTACGACTCCCATCTATCAAAGGCAGACAGATCAGAGCATGGAAGCAATAGACAAGCAAAGCGCCTCGTCTTTTCATGTTCCCTCTCTCGTCCGTTCTTTGTGTCACATTCTCGGGCCACTGCATCAATTCTCCGTATTTGTTCACTTCCCATCAGGTCACACCTTGATTTGGCTTAATTAAGACATTGTCCTACCACTCCAATTTACTGCCACAGACCCCATCTTATCTCCCCTTCAACTCTCTCTAGGTGATCAGAAATTGACCATCAACGACATTATAGCTCAATGACTTCACCAATGGCCGAATCTGAGCGCGACTCTCCTCCTTCGGTTCCTCCAAAGGAGCCTATCGAAGCGGCCAAGCCCAGACCAACCACTGAAGCCAGGGAAAACGGCGAGCATCGTACTAAAAGCTACTCTGAAGTTGCGGCTGTCCAGAAAGAGAGCAAGAGGCAAGAAAATGATAGGTCTCGCTCCCAAGAGAAGCGGTCTCATAAAGTGCCGCCAGGAGCCATGCCTGGCAGCTGGCAAGATGAGAGCCCCGTCAAATCCTCTTCCAAGCCTCGGGGGCCTCGAGAGCGAGGTGTTGAAGCTCGAAAAGGCACAGCCAAGAACGATTTAATGGAATTGGATCATGATCAGTCGCTGCCACTGCGAGGAGCTGCTCCGGCACCCTCAGCTGAGGAATTTGATTCACCTGACCTCGCCGGCTTCGAGACAGACAGTTTCACTCACCGTACGAGCAATATCCAAGAGGAGAATTCTCGTCTCCACCGCTATGTCAAAGATCTTCACAAAAAGCTATATGCATACGACACCGACAAACAGATTGCCGAGGAGAAAGCAGATCGACTATTAGAGGTGATCGAAGGCATGAAGAAGAGGATGAGCTCCAACATGACAGAAGTGGAGCGCAGCAGTGAGACGATGGCGAGCAGGGTGGAAGAACTGGCCAAGGAGAACCAAGCGTTGAGAGAACAACTCAATGACGCGCAGTCACACATCTTCAGTCTTCAGCCCTACCGCAAAGAATTGACGCCCGAAGAGGTTGGCCAGGTACGAGATCTGTGTTTCGGTGCCCGCACATGATTCTGTGTACAGTTGCTAACATTGAACACTAGGAATACGATGCTCTTGTTGAACAAGTCCAAGATTGGGTCCAGAAGTTTATGGATCAATGGCTTAAGGAGGACTACAACGATGGTGTTGATGCCCTCTTGAACAACGCTAAGAAGAGAGCAGCGGACGCGGCCAGATTCAGAAATACCATGCACCAATACCCGGACCTAACGCATGGCTCCGATTTCCCAGAAACTGATGAGGACATCATCACTTCTGTTATAATGCGATATCTATATGAAAAGATCTTTCAGTCCGTCTTGTATGGCGCTGCCTCCCGGTATGTCGAGCCAATCGGCTTCATCGAAAACCACATGCAAGCGTCAGTTGAGCCCAAGAGAGGTATGTCCACGCATCCGCAGTCATTTATCGAGATTTAACACATAACTACACAGACCTTTTCGCTGTGAGATCGTGGACCGCGGAGGCCTACAACGCTCTTCTGAGTTGTCCCCAGTACAGACAAGTTCGACATCAAAAGCGTGATGAAATGACACAAGAACTCGCAAATATTCTCAAGGTCTTTTTCAAGAAAGATCAATCCCAGTGGTTTTGCGAGAATCTGAGCAACAGAGTTGTGTATCCCGCCATGAAGCTGTACGAGAAGCTGCAGATTTCAACTAGCCACTTCTATCTCGACATCAACCCCTTCATCGTCAGAGCTGGAGGAGAACTTACCACATCGACCGATTTCGTCGACTCACTCACAAATCTCGACTGTAAAAATGTGCTGCAGAACCGAAAGGGTTTCAATGTGGAGAAACTTAATCCAGCACCATCGAAAAAAGAGCTGTACCACCGTCTGCAGAATGTCTGCACCGTGGTGCCGGCTTTGTACATGAGACAGATTGGACAACGGGATGCTATCAAGGACCCCATCGTGGTTCGAAAGCAACAGATGTTGGTTGCCTGGGGACCAGAGGAGAAGCGTCGCGCTTATCTTGAAAACGGCGATCGAACACTTGTTTCGCATCTGTATGCGTCCAAGATCTCAGGGGAAGGCTGGACGGCCTTCTTGAAGTGAAGTATACATGTTCATGTGGATCATGTCCAATGGCAAGCAGCAAGTCGAGCTTGGGCATTTTACGAATGATGGGAAACCGACCAGCCTATATGGGCAAGAGTCGTGATACCATCCCCTACTCCACGAAGAGCTGAACTATATGACCGGGTTAATGAAGATGGCAACCACCTGGTTCATATCGCACAGCGAGGAGTTGATGTCAGAGTTGTTATCTAGTGTGCCTATAGAAGACTACGTGACACACAGCTTAGACCTCATTATAATAAGATGTGTTGATATCAGCAACTATCAGACATTCACATAAACACACAGCGAGGTGACTTATCAAGTCTCGATGCCCCAGGGCTCTCGATGTAAATTGTACACGTGTGCTACAAGCACATACCAGCTCCCTTAGCCGGCCCTAACTAGGCATACACACCATCCTAGGTATCCAGAACACCAAGCGTACATGAAGAAAATGGTCTGACTATAAAAAATGAAGAGAAAACGAATGCGATGTCTTGTATGATGAGAAATAGAAACCATTAGCGACACAAGAAAAAAGACAAAGTAGAGAAAAAAAAGAGAAAATAGCATATCCCTCCGTATCGTGAAGGGGTTACATAGGTATCAGCACATTGTATATCCATCCTTTCTCCCTACCCAGGTTCGCACATCAATCCCAATCCCCAAGGTGATCCAACCTTGGTCTCTAGTTTTGAATACATTTATCCCTTCTCTCTGTCCCCTTTCGGTCAAAGAGAGCCTTTTATAGTAAAAATTAGAAAAAAACAAAGGAACGTTTGTCAGATGGACCCTGTTGGGGTCCATCTGTTCATGTATCCACCGTTTCATATCGGTGATCGAAAGTATTCAGTTCCGGGACACCTTGTCGTCAAAGTCCACGTTGTGCCGGCCAAAATAAGCCCGAAAGTAGTCCTACTCCTCGTCCAGACTTCCCATCATGGCATTGGCATTGCCCTTGCTGCCCTTGCGGCCGAGCTTGAGCATGCTGAATCGCTTGCGAACACTGCCCTTCTTGCTGAGCAGCTTATTCTCCGTAGGCTTGTCGTTGGGGCCGCCGAACTGCTGTTCGAAACTCTCTCGGCCATTCATGTCCCCAGAGGATTCGGGGCGCTTTTCGTCTTGGGACTGAGTGCGGAAGAAGCTGTGTCGGCGGACGTGCTCCTTATTTTGGCTCTGGCTGAGAGAACGGCTGAGGCTGCTTGATGTCTCGATGTCTACAGCAGACTCCTCGGGCTCAGTTGGGAGCACGGGCTCCTTCTTCTTGCCGCCAAGGAAACTGAGTCGTGTGCCTCGTTTCGAAACTGGTCTGATGACCGAAGCCTCCTCTGTGGTAACACCGTTCAAGACCCCAACATTCTTAGTCTTGGGACTGGCTTCAGAAGAGCGTGATGATCGTCTCCAGGTTGGAGAAGGAGTTGCAGCCATTTCGCGTTGTGGCTGAGGGGGCGTGAAGTAGGCAATCTCAGGTGCAAATGTGCTCTCGAAGCCTATGGAAATGGTTAGTTATCTGTATTGTCTTCAGCTCAGGACACAACTTACATCTTTGTAGCTCATCATGACTACTGTTGAGGAGCTCATTGGGGCTTCGGGCGAACATGGCAAGGCACCTCTTGATCATGATAGCATGGTCGACCAACGCCATCTTGATTGCGCTATCTTGAGGCTTTGGCTCTGCTTCAGAAGATTCTTGATCGTCATCCTCTTCAGCATCCTCGTCGTCCTCCTTGGGCTCTGGCAGTAGTTGACGATAACAGGCGACACTATTTTCGGAAATTGGGTTGACAGATATGCTGACAGCATCGAGGAGAAGCTGAGCATGGTCTCCGTTACCATCGGCAACTCGATGCTCAAGGGCAGTCATTTCTTGGGTCTTGCGGACAATACGCTCCAAGGCTGTCTCATGAGCGTTGAGCTGAATTTCCTGGGTGTCGACAACTTCGCTGCGGCGGAGAATAGTAGGGAAAGCATCGGCAGTTGTAAACACCAGCTTCTCGGAAGAGTGCTCCTTAGCAGGGCCACTCGTGTTGCGTCGCGTCGAGATGGAAAACGTCTGAGGATGCGACGATAGAAGGAAATCCCGAATCACTTGCGGCACTCGTGCACGCTGGAAAACTTGATGGCTCAGATCACGATGAGGTGTGACGGCCGATACAACCAGGAACTGTCCTTCAACGTCATCCACATCTCCCCCAGTGACAATCTGAGCAGCCGGATACTGTTCTTGCATCCGATCTGTGAAAGCAGAAGCACGTTCGCTTGGAGATCCTTCGTAAATGTACTCCTTGTCTCTGAGGTTGGCGTGGAATCCAAGTCCCTTGTAGACAACCTTAAAGTACTTAGGAACAAGCTTCTCGCTCTTCGAGATAGTCTCGTAGATCGTAGCGATCGCTCGTTCCGTTCTAGCAAGCTTGGAGAAGTCGAAGATGTTGTTCTCGTACTGCGCTTGTAGCTCCTTGTATGCTGCCAAAGCATGACTCCACGATTCTCCTTCTTCGAAATACTTGATCATGTCGAAGTAGAGTCTCTCCTTTCGCTCGAATTGCGTTTGCGCCGGGAAATCGGGGTCTGGGAGAGCGTGAGTTTGACTGGCTGGGTCCCATTCGTACAAATCCGCATGAAGTCGTAGAGCCAGACCAGCTTCCGTGTGATGCCGTGATTCAGCCTGCAAATCTGCAAGTTGGTGTACATAGCGAACAAAGATTTCTTCCTTTTGCATGTCACGAAGGAACTCCATAAGTCGGAGACAGTTGATGAGATGCGTTGCTTCACCAGTATCTTCGGTACTGTGAACTGCAACCAAAAGATCGAGGAATTCATCGATGGTACCGACGAACTCGCGTAGAGCAGTGTGCAATGGTTCATCAGGTATCTCCGCCAGAGGCTCAAACCGTTCAAGGAGCTCGGGGATGAATAACTTCTGTAGGATACTCTCAGTCAGAGGCTTCTCCTTGAAGAACAGATCCAAGCGGTCAATCGTCTCTGTTTGTACAATTGATAGATCTTCGCTCAAAGTCCATTCGCTGACGATCATCGTCTGGAGCACCTCGACAGCCATCCTTCGAAGACCCTCATGCACACTGAGACACAGCTCGACGATCGGGCCAACAAGTGCTGGAACATATTGCACTTGGTAACCACCCATTTTTGAAAGATTGTATCGGTTGCGTTCATCAGGTGTGGTCTCCCATCCGATAGCCTCCCAAGTGCGGCGTAGGAGCTCAGCACCGTGTTCTCGGACATCACCAGCAATCTTCCACACTGCTCTTCGCTTCTGTTCAGGGAACGTTTCCAGTGCAAGACACGTGCTGCCCACCAGCTTAAGAAGTATAGTAAAGAAAAGTTTCCACAGCTCCGTATTAAAGCTCTCTGCTTCCTCTGGATCGGGGAGGAATGCGTCCAGCATAGTAGCAGCGAGGTACTCAAGTGTCCGCATAGTCGATTTGTGATGATGAATGTGTACACTCAACCATCCCAGGGGGTATGCTTCCCCCTTCAGAATGCTCATGTGTACTCTAAGAAGGTTTTCTAATAGCGTAGTCAGGTCGTCCTCGGCAAGCTCAAGTTGCATGCCTGAGGGTGAATTAGAAATTGCGGACAAGATAGCAGAAAGCTCGACCAAGGCTTCATCGAATTGAAGGTCTTCATTAACAGGCTTAGTAGGGAAAGGGTAAGATGATGGGAAAAGAAGAGAAAGGCGATCCTTTGGCTGTCGTGGAGTAGCAAGAATCGCAAGGTATGAATCGATTATTTTGGGAATATGGTCGGGGATTTCTGGTCCAAGGTAGTCGATCTGGCTAGCCAAGATAGAACAGCATAAACGGATCTGATCTCTCCATTGGTCTGTCACCTCTGCAGTGTGACCCCAGTGAGGAGAGATCCATCGGACTGTGTTGGTGCTCAGGGCTGATTTTTGGTCTGGGTGAGCGAATAAGTCCAGCTTGCCGTAATTGATAATCAACACAAGCTTATACAGAACGAGTTTGCCCTTAACATCTGTGCATGAGTCCATGAAGTCAATGGCAATGTGCAATATTTCTTCTGTGGTCAGCAAACCAGCAAGTTCCGGTAGCCATGTGTGGAAATGCTGAACGGCGAGAGTCTGAGTTCCAACAAGTGCAGGGGCAGAGTTGTGCATCATCGCGTCAAGAGCCTTAAAGATGGCGCGGAGCTCGCGTGTAAACCCGGTGGTATTGGAGGTGATGCCAATGCCAGCTTCCTTCTCCTTTTGCTGGTTTCTAGCTTGCGTGATAAATTTAAGGATGTGCCTGACAACCTTAAAGGTAGCACGTAGCTTCCGAGCAGTCTCGGGCTCAGTTGGGTGCTGGAGGAGTCGGGTGAAGGATCGCATTAGACATGGAGTCGCAAAGGGGTAGTTGAACTGGTGATCGGCGTATTGATCAACCAATGGACCCAGGTTGAATCTTCGGTCATGGACAATACCCAATACTCTGACCAGGGCAGTGAAGACAAGATCCTCTAATTCGTGGCTTCCAGAGTACTCCACGAGAATTCCAAAAAGTCCATCCAGCACATCATTAAGCAGCTTCACAACCTCGATCTCAGGGACAAAGACGAGTTGCCTGAGCACCCCTGGAACCTCCTCTCGCTGCAAGTCTCGCCACTTCAAAAGTCCCAAGATCACCCTGTCCTGCGAGAATCGAGTGCTGCAGAGATATGTGTTGATACGGAGAACTGCAAGCGGGCCAGTGACATCGGCTGCGTGATCGTCCTTGCCCTGTGGGCTCCAGGAGAGTGATAGATATCCTCCCTTTCCGCTTGGCCCAGGCTGTGCAGTCGAGGTGTGCTCATCTATCTTATAGAGTAGCAGACCGTGCAGTCCATCACGCATAAATGCCCCTTGGTCCCACAAGGGTATGTGGCCAATCGCAAATGGTGGGTTGGGCATGTCAGAAACAAACATGACAACATGAGCTTGTGAGACATCGTTAGGAGCTAAGGCAAGCCGCAGTGTCTGGTTCCAAGGTTCCCCTCGTTCCGTAGCTATCGACTTGAAGGTACTCAACGCTTCCGTGTTGGAGGAAGCATAGATACAGTTCTCAATTCGCTCGCCAGAGGTCCTTCGAACCTCGAGTGTTATCTGCAGGTTGTTTCCTTGTACACTAGAGGGCATGGCTGTTGCACTGCCACCAAATCGAGAAAGGAGGTTCTGTTTTCCCAAGGTGGCATCGGTCAACGTGAAGTAGATGTCTGAGCGAGGTCTTGTAGGGGCTCCGGAAAAGCCCATCTTGCCTGTCTTGGCCACGCCTGAGAGCATAGTTGGGGTGGATTTTATGAGAATATCGGCATCCAAGTGGTTGAAATCCTTGAGCTGAAGCTGCAACCGCTCCCCCCTTCGAGACTTTTCATAGTGTCCAGATGGGCTGTCCAACAATTCTTGAACCAGCGGGTCCCAATCATCGGCGTCCCTTTCGCCTGCGCGTCTCAACGATGCCGACCAGATGCTCATGAGATGCTCGACTTCATCATCTTGCTTCATGATTGGGTTCAGCCGTAGAACGCCAAGGCCGATTGTGCGATCCACTATCTGCACACCATCTGACGGGCTGCCAGTCTTTGAACCCGCTGTACTTGGTGGCCCAGTGCCTTCTCGACTCTCGGCGCCGCTTGTTGAATATCGCTCGTCGTTTTGCTCGGCAACAGCGTCCATCCTTCCAGGTGAACCTCTTGAAAAACCAGATCTTGAGCTCTTGCCGCCCCACATAAGACTTCTTCTGGCGGACTTCATTCCGCTTGAAGATGTCGGTTTCGTGTGGTCTTTGGAGTATGAAGTTCCTGCTCCAGGTCCCGAACGAGAAAGGGGCTGGGAAGATATAACTTGTTGTGATGCCAGCACCTTGGCAACGAGGTAGAGTTCTGTTTCCGCTGCAGGTACATCGCCCACGTCTTGGGAGGATAGGTCAGTGAAGAGGGTCTTTGTCTGGACATGCTTGGCGAGGTTCACGATTGAACCACCGGCGGGGATTTTCACGGTGAATCCTTCTGAGAGAGTGACGGGTTGGCCATGTGGAGGCTTGCTGACAAGGTAGAAAACGAGTGTGGTCTCCTCAATTGAAGCACCAGCGAAGCCCTTGATATCGATCAAAAGGTGGTGTAGAGCAGTCAATTCGACAGTAGGTTGTGGGGGTTCGTCCAACAAGCTCATGACAGACTGCAGCTTAGTGACCTTGACAATACAGTCGTCGGCTGTCAAGACCCTTCCTCGAGCCTCGGGGTCCCGTACAATAACCTCTCCTCCACAAAGTTTGTTCACCTTGACGAGATCCCAGACGGTCTTTTCGCGTAGACGATCGTATTCGTGCGCAGTAAGGACATTGTATAGAAACTGTTGGCGATGTAAGTTGAGGGATGTGATGAGCTGAGAAAGCTGGTCTAGTCGGCCATATTGTCGTGAAAGTAACAGCTCGTGTAGGTTGGTGGAGTGCCATTCCCTTAGGCACGACGCGATCTCGTCGATTAAAGGTTCTGATAACGAAGTTGGTGTCTCGTCTCCAATCTTTAGCATCGGCACAGGTGCAGCAGGGCGTGGGGCGTTGGGATCTCTATCCGCAGGTACTGGTAGACTTCCCAGGGTTCCATTGGGAAGTTCTCTGAAGGGAATTCTGCCTTGACTCGAAATCGTCGACCTGTTCCCTTCTTTCCGGCTCTTGCGTGCAGAAATATTTGTCACGCCGCTCTTGGCAGAGTCACTCGCACGTGGCATATCACCATCCAAGGCCGGGCCATCGCTTGCTGCGTCGTCATTTTCGTCGCCATCTTCTGGTTCTCCTAGCATCTCGCGAACCTCAACACAGCTTCGAGGAAATATTCCACTAAACACTCGCGCCTCGAGTGTCTGGCCCTTGACGGAAGTTAAGCCAGCAAGCAAGCTGGGGGGCGCTACGAGGTAGCCACGCAGCCAGTTGCCATCTGGCGTCTCCTCGATAATGTAGAGCTCATCGCCGATTTCGAGAGGAAGGTCGGCTGGACTGGAGGCTGGAAACGGGTAGGTCGCGACAGCGAACGCGATTCGGGGGAGAGGCTGCCAGGGCATTGAATATCGTAGCAGGCCGGCACGAGTTGTCGAGGAGGATGTTTAGGTTAACGGCCGCCGGAGCTGGCGTGGTCGGTCGGTCGGTATCCGGAGGTTTCGCAGCTGGGGGTCGGCAACGGCGAGTGGGAGAAAATATGTTGACGGGTCGAGAGAAGGTCGGGATAGGAGTTGGTGGTTGGTGCGCTTGGTCCTTTTTGCATGCATGCACTGTTGAATTCATCAAGAGTCTCTCTCTACTCAAAAACCGGTACGCAGTGCCAGGAGCTGTCGCTGAACGTGTGCCCCGTTGGCCAATCGCGGGCTCATGGATCTTGGGTTCGGTTCGGTCCCTGCAGCGCAGCGCAAAGAAAGATCGATCGAATGGGTTGGTTGGTTGGTCGGTTGGTATATGGCGCGGGTTAGGCACAGGCACAAGGCGCAAGGCGCAAGGCAACGTTTGGCTTTCGATTTTTTTGGTCAAATTCTAATCGGTTGCGCCGAGTTGATAGAAAACGTTGTTGCTGCTGAGTGAGCTGTTCTGTTTGGTCGGCAGGGCGCTGGAATCCAATTCAAACCCCCTGAGCAAACGCGAAATAGCTTGCGGCGGTTTTTGGCAAGGGTTCTAGATCGAGGGGTGGCCTCAGCCTTTTCGCGGGATGGATGGATGGATATGGGATGGTTGGATGAATGGTGTTGGTTGGAGCGTCGGCTACCTACGAATGGAATAGGTAAAGCAGGGAGGGCAAAAAGAACGTCAAGGAATTATTACTACAAGAAGAAGAGACAATGGGAAAACTCTGCTATTGTTGGATTGAAGGAGTAAAGTGACGAATGGCACAGACGATGAAACTGTCCATACCAATCAATGTTGAATTGAGAATGGATAGAATATGCGAGAGTCATGAAAGCTGGGCGGGCTAGTATGATACATACCGTTCCAGGTCTCGGGAGGGGGCCCAAGGCCTGCGCAGCCTGCCTGCAACACCAATAAATGCATATATAGACTGAAAATACATTCAATACAAGTCATACGGGTAGAGGATAGTTAATTGCTTTTTAATTTCTAGGGTCTTGCCTAATCTCATTCCATCCCATCTCTATTAGTGACTCCATGTGATGAGTGTTGCAAGTTAATGAAGTGGAGAGATTGACTGCCCGTTTATGGAACTCGAGGTTTGACAGAGGGCGGAATTAGGTTAGTAGCCATTAACATTGCCTGCGTATCGTACCAACCCCCTGGCTCTCCTGCTATCACTACATTACCTCCATGCAGCACGGTCGTCTTACACACCACCATGGCAACATTAATGAGACGACATCCCCAGCAACCGTCAAAGTCTGCGAGTCCGTGCAGATTTCAAGGCGATAAATGTTTGCATCAGACGAACGACTACGGGTAAAATAAGCCCGGTTATCGAGCTGGCTTGACTCGAGCGAGCTCTCATCGAAGGTCCGTGTATAAGCTGTCTGTCTATCTTTATCATATGCAGGGTTCGCATCTTCATTCCCAAACTCTGCCTCTTCAGCATGAGTAATCGTGCATATTTTATGCCCTTGCTTTATTCCAATTCCACTGCAGGATATCCAAGCCACCGACTTTCATCAAAGGAATGCCATGTCTTACACGATACCTTCAAGGGTCAACCAACGACCAACGACCAACTGCCCGGACACATACGGAATCGTGTTCCGGTAGTACAAACACAGCAGTGCTTCTCGTGCTTATCTTCTAATCACAAGAGCTGATTCGACTCCTTTTCTTTGCAGAAACCCTTCATCCAAGGTACTATTTATTCCATGCACCAGCACTGGAATTTATTTTGAGACATCCTGAGGGACTCGGATCCGTGAGAATGTTTTCCTGCGCAGCATCTCACCCCTGCATCAACCCTGCATTAGGTTCAATTCTCCAAATGTGTCACTGTTAACCTCATCCTGCATCATAGTGGCTTTGTCGATGAGGCGCACTGAACCCTACATACCTGGGTGTCAGGGATGTTGGCGTTGTCGATTCCCGTGCCACCACAACTATCTAAAACAGAGTACGGCCCTAATCGGGACAATCCGTTTCTTCCACAAAAGTTGACCATCTCTTTTGGGTTCTTTTGAAACACACTAAGTCAATAATGTGTTCTTGTCGTAAACTTTCTTCTCGAGGCGGAATACTAAATCTTGGCTTGCCTACAAAGAGTCAGGACACACGCGAGCCCGTAATAACCGACTACCTACATAGCCTCTGTGTCACATACCTCTTTCACTCATGGAAAGTTCAATATATCCTAATATTGACTTACGGGCTGACTCACCATAAACTGTATAGATGTCTGATCTCAAAACTGTTCGTATACAGGCTACTACCCTGGACCAAGTTGCGGCCCGAGGCTCACCCCACACTTTTTATAGTCACCATCTGATATTCATTGAAAGGGTATATGTGACGACTTGAGTGCCAAGTTTTGTTTGCGAGTGATAATGATAATGATTGGTCTAGTCATCGTCTCAGGTTCAGGTATTGGGTCTGAAGTATGTGTGCCATCTCCCGCATGAATGCATACGATCCATATACCCACCAGATTTCTTTCAACGACTGCGATGGATAAAGAGCCATTCATCAGTAGGTAAAAGGCCAAAGACTTGCAGCCAGGATAGATAAAATCGGGGGCTTGGCATGTAGCTCTCGGGTAATTCACCCGTCGGCAGTTATCAAATCATATCAACGACCCATGTCCTTAAGAAGAACCATCATGGGCAAATACCCACCTGACAAACACACGTCAAGTCGTCGATCTTCATCCCAATCAGATCCTCCGATACACCACATGTTTAGGTCATTAGCAGTTGGTTAAGACAAGACAAGAGACAACCACCTCAAAACTCCCTCCCTCGAGTATAATTTCACGGTCAACGTTGCGTTTTCCGAAGAATATAGCTCACTCACATATCATTCAGACTCTATAAACTATTCACAACAACTTTGTTGAGCGAAATGCCAACAATATAGCAATATACCCACCCCTCTCATGATCACAACAACCCCCCACACTACAGGCTCCTCTCCCAAGACTATTCAACCGGCCATGATTCCCAATAAGGCAGCCCGTACTAGCAACACCCATGCTATGGCCGAGAATCTCTCTATAATCCGCCAATTCAATGTCATTATGCACCCTTGTATTATTATAGACCTTGTAGTCTAACGCAATATCTCAGAAGCGAAGGTGTGAAGATGACCTTATAAGATGACCGTTTCCCCCGAGAGGTTGGCCTCTCAGTTTCTGATACTCAGGCTAGTCTTCTAAGCTCTGCCCAGAAGCTCAAGCAAGATGGTGCTCGTCGCTCAACTTCTATCCAGCCTCGCCCTTGCTTCGGGCGTCCTTGGGTCACCTATCGAGCGTCGTGCTGTTATTGACCACGATGCTGTTGTTGGGTTCCCGCAGACAGTTCCCTCCACCACTGCCGGATCTCTCTATCTGAAGTACAAGCCTTATCTCAAGGTCTTCAACGGATGCGTGCCCTTCCCCGCGGTCGATAGAAACGGCAACACCGGGTATGTTATATCCTGACATTGTAGAATCAACGCTGATATTAGTTATAGGGGAGGACTGGCCCCAAAAGGCTCTTCAAATGGAGGCTGCAGCAAAAATCTCGGCCAGGTCTACGCACGAGGCAAGGCCTACAACGGTCGCTACGCCATCATGTACTCGTGGTATATGCCAAAGGATTCGCCTTCACCCGGACTAGGACACCGTCATGACTGGGAGAACGCAGTCATCTGGCTGTCTAGTGAAAGCATGAGTGCGAGTGTTGTTGGCATGGCGGTTTCTCAACATGGCGGATATGACAAGAGATCTTCGGGCACTTTCTCAGGAGACAGCCCCCTCGTGGGCTATACCGCCATCTGGCCTACCAACCATCAAATGACCTTCACTAATACTAAAGGTGGCCAGCAGCCGTTGATCGCCTGGGAGAGTCTGACCGATGCGGCTCGCGCAGCTTTGACAAACACCGACTTTGGTAGTGCCAACGTTCCTTTCAAGGACGGCAGCTTTGAGTCAAAATTGGGCAATGCGTCTATTTGAGGAGTTTGGTCTGGCTTGCTGTGAGTGCTGAGTGTATACACGGTGAAAGCGGAATGAAAACTAGGAATACTGGATTTGCTGATAGCTGTATCTGTATCGACAACCATCACGAGTTTCACTTGTCACACATCACAATGCTTCCTAGGAGTATTTGTGATAACCGTGCCTGATCTATCACTTGTGTTGCATCATAGTTGTTTCAGGGTTGAAATGTTGTTGCTGTGATGGTTGTTTGCCACTTTTCATCTATCCAATAACGATTTTCAGAACGCAATGCTGACAGGAGAGGATTATTTTCCAAGCTATTCTTCACCAATAATATAGCCAACCAGACTCACCAGCTACAGCGGACCACTTGTCAGATGAAGCATGTGGGCCTATTGCCGATACAGATCTTTTGCGTGTTAGTTAAGCCCAGCAAGGGTCCACCACCAAAAATCACAGAATGTGGTGATAACCTCTCAAGTTGAGGCTGCAGGACGACCGTCTTTGCGTAATTCAAGCTACATTGCAAAGTGGCGAGTAGATACACACAAACACAGACACGTTTAGCGTTGATAACCAATCAATGAGTACGCCTTGTTGTTGACCATGGATGGTACCAATCAGTAAAGCTACCTTAGTACAGAGAGTTAAGGATTGAGTCACCATACATAGCTCATTTTGCCGTGCCCCCGCGCTGTGAATTGACATCATATTGGATTCCTTCCTTCTTCTCGTATTACGAAGATCATCACAAATAAAGGCGTGTCTTTTAAATTGAGTTCCCTTCCGCCATTATTCTTTCCTCAAACTAGCCGAGCCCAGCCGCAATAACACAACCTACCTACCTTGGACTTGATCCTTTCAAACCCAACCCACTTGATAATCTGTCATATTGTCATATTCCTGCAGAGACATTTCCACGATCAACCACAGCCTTGTTCGACACCACAGTTGCATTCATCTTACAAAATACATCATTGTATTGATCTTCAAAAACATACGCTATCGCACAATCCTCAAAATGGGAACGCCTTTCGTCACTTTCCTCGCGCCCAGCAAGCTTGAGGGCTACAAACGAGGGGCACCCCTTGAAGAGCAGCCTCCCTCAATTTCACAGACCTTTCTGGACGCAATGGAAGTTCGCGAACAGGTCTTTGTGGAGGAGCAAAACGTCCCTGCCGAAAACGAGTTCGACGACGATGACCCTCGTTCATGCCACTGGGTTGTCTACGCCAGCATCAACAAGGTCGAGGAGTTGGAGATTCGCGATCAGCAGGGAAATGTGATACAGCCCCGAAGGAGCTCGACACGTTCGACACCTATCGGAACAATAAGATTGGTGCCGTTCCCTCACGATCCGCATCCCAAGGACGGCGGCAGATATTGGAACGGAGTTTTACAAGACGAGAATGGTAGTCAAGATGATAAGATGAACGGGGATGTGCCGTCGCTGGACAAGGCATACATTGCAGATCGCAAGACCACATTCCACAACGGCCACGAGCCATATGTGAAGTTAGGACGACTGGCTGTCATTAAAGAGTTTCGAGGCAAGAGCATCGCTGGACTCCTTGTCAACACAGTTCTCAGCTGGCTGAGAGCCCACCCATCATACTTCGATCTTAGCATCACAGAGTTTGGCCTCCAGCATCTCAAGACCGCAGGAGGTGAAGTTATCATACCTCAGTGGTCAGGACTCGTTTGCGTCCACGCGCAGACGCAGGTGTTGGGCCTCTGGAAGAAATGGGGGTTTGAGGTGGATGAAAGTATGGGCACTTGGTGGGAAGAGGGTTTGCCCCATGTTGGGATGTTTCAGCGGTTGGCGGTTCCAGAGGTGGCAGCCCGTGTCGATTAGATACCCTCTATTCCTACAACCAAGCTATACATACGTCAACTATGAGGGAGGAGACAAGGGAAAGGTCAAAGGTTTGGACAGGCACTTTTAAGCAGGCAGGCAGCTTTTCATTGACACCAAGATATCCATAGAATTATTACACAGGCGACCATGCAGTGTACATTGAATTTTAGTTCATTCACCTCTAAGGGAGCTCGACTTTTTTATTGAATCTAGAGCCACCTAAGAAAATCCCTAGCCGCGTTCCCAGACCCGATGAACGCAAAATGCAATTCTGAAAGATGCCGGAACACGCCAAAGCCAACCCTTCCAGTCATGATACCACCGTTGCACCTTTTATCGGTTGCTCTTGGCCACACGCTCCAACTCGTCCTTCTTCTTGATAGCGTAAGAGTTGCTGGAACCCTTGGCAGCGTTGATCAGCTCCTCAGCAAGGCACTCAGCAATGGACTTGACGTTGCGGAAAGAGGCCTCGCGGGCACCAGTGGTGAGGAGGGAGATAGCCTGGTTGACTCGGCGGAGGGGAGAGACATCAACGGCTTGTCGTCGGACGGTACCGGCGGAACCAATTCGGGTAGAGTCTTCGCGGGGACCGCAGTTGACGATGGCGTCGACGGCGACCTGGATAGGGTTCTGGTCGGTCATGAGGTGGATCTGGCCCTAATGTTAGCACTTTTGTCATGACCAAAAAAAATATTTCCCTTGTCGTGGGGTGAGCGTCAAGGTTGGGCTGGACGTACGATCTCGAAGGCGTGGGCGACAATTCGGACAGCCATGAGCTTCTTTCCGTTGTTGCGGCCGTGGTGCATCAGAGAGTTGGTCAATCGCTCAATGATAGGGCAGTTGGCCTTGCGGAATCGCTTGGTGGCATATCGGCCAGCGGTGTGGGTGACGTAGACGGGGTTTCGCAGGGAAATGTAGTCACTATTCACGAGACATCCGTCAGCACCTCGTCGTCGCGCAAAAGTGAGGTTTTTGAAGATGATTTCTTCAGAGTCAAAACGTACGTCAGGGAGATGTCGCGGACCTCGACATCGTAGTCCCACTTGTTGAAGAGCTTGACATTGCCAACCTCCTTGACAACATCCTTGGGGAGCACCTCATAGAGGGCGGAGTTCTCGACTTCGATCTCGCCGGCGTCAGACATGTTGGTTGTGTCGGTGTTCCGGAACTGACGGGCTGCGGTTAGTACAGTTGTGATCGAAGTGGGAGGGAGTTCGAAAGCGAAGTTAACGATGTGGGCGCAACTGAGATTCGAGACGACGGAGGGCAGAATGTGCTGTGGGTGGGTCTGATGTAACCAATCACAACAGCCTTTCGCCTCGGGTCAGGGTCGCACCTTATTTTTTTTTAGGGCTCGGCTGCCCTGCGACGTTCTCGGTCGCTCCTTCCACTTTCCATTCGTGCAGTGTCAAACGACAGAGGTTCTTCGGATTGAACACCACACTTTGTCTTGTCCAACCCAGACAACAGCACATCAGACAAAATGGTAAGTTTACGGTGATGCCCTCTCTCGGAGGGTAGCGGTCTTTGACAAAAATGAACATTTGACTGATTTGGACATCAGGCCCCCGCCGCTGGAGCAAAGAAGCAAAAGAAGAAGTGGTATGTATAATACGTGCCGTCATCGCCCACGTCTAGAAACTTACGCATCTCCAAAGGTCCAAGGGCAAGGTCAAGGACAAGGCCCAGCACGCCGTCGTCCTCGACAAGACCACCTCTGAGAAGCTCTACAAGGATGTGCAGTCTTACCGTCTCGTCACCATCGCCACCCTCGTCGACCGAATGAAGATCAACGGCTCTCTGGCACGACAGTGCCTTGCCGACCTCGAGGAGAAGGGCATCATCAAGCCTGTGGTCACCCACAGCAAGATGAAGATCTACAGTATGACCGCCTCCCCTTTCCCGCGCGAACTCTCTATCCCTCGATGCGCTATATCCGAACAACTGCTAACCTGACATCAGCCCGTGCCGTCGGTGGTTCTGACTAAATGCAATAAACGAAAACTTGAGTCTCACGATTGTGCGTCTGGGTGGTCTGGACGATAGACAGGCCACATGGTCGGAGGGTGTTGTAAGGCGAAAACAAAAGCCTGGTTTAGGACGCTTTTCATGCTCGGTTAAGCATTGGGACGGAATCGCTTTAGCACATGCGGCAACGGAATAAAAATCTTCGAAACGACCAAATATGGTTCTCTGTAATTTGTCTTTGCCTGTCCCGATAGTAAGGGGTCGATGTGTCGTACTTCAGCCTGCACCTCCACTGGCCTGCCACTATCCTCACACTACACTCTTGGTCTTGAATAGGTGGAATGAGTTCTGATAGCGCATGCATACCTGTTGGTCTCAACATCGACTCTGTTATCTTCGTTACATTGTACGTAACAGTATCAACCATGAGCTGAGCGCTTCTGAGGCTCCATCACAGATGCTGGGCAACATCTACACATATTAGACCATACCTTGGAGCAATTATGGCCTCGTTTTGTTACACGCCCCTTCTGCTTCTGTTAGATCTACGATTTACATAGACATAGCTCGGTGTTGATATCTTGCTCGGGTCGAGTTAAGTGTTGCCAGTGTATAGCTGGCCTGTAGTCATCTAGTCCAACAAGTCTGATCGTCGTCAACTTGCCGATGGCTGGCCCTAAATGTAAAAATGATGTATATGTTTTCAGAGGTTATATCCTGAGCGAACACTAGGACATCCGTTTGCCGAACAGCATGCAAGGAGAAACAACGACATTGTGATCAGGATTAAGCTGAAGCGGCTGGAGCTCGAGTTCTGGAGCCCATACATCAACATGATGCATCTGCCAGCCTGAAATAGAGTGACCCCCTGGGCTGAGGTTCGCGAAGCATGATAATATGTCATCGTCTAACAACTGGAGAGATATATACTCCTTTGTTCTTGTTTCTGTATGCAAGCAAGTAGCATTCGTTCCTTGTCCCCTCATAGCCAACCGTGAAGCTTGTCCTCATCAACCCACGCTATCGGATATGCATTGATAATGAACATACCAACATCATACTTACCTTACCGAAAGGAAAATATCTGGCCGAGTTGAATGGTTCTGTTAGCACCCAGAGATCATGGCTGTTGCTGCATCCTGTTCTAGTTTTCGACGACCTCTTTGGTGACTGTTGCAGGACCAGGTATAGTTTTCTACTAAAACAAGAACTCGGTTTCAACCCAATCTTCACTCCTGAACCAGCCAAAAAAAGAGGAGGCAATCGCAATAGTACCATCGTGGGCATATGTTAGTAGTTAGAGGTGTTGTTGAAACCCTTTCTAGATATGTTGCACGTGATGATTCACAACTCAGGTTTGCTATCACGTGCTTGAGATATTATATCAACGAGTCAAGCAATGGAATGGGTTCCGCCGCGTAATTGGTGATTGAGAAGAGGTTCCTGGACTAGCTTCCAAGGACAATTAATTCTTTTCGACGGCAAGAATACGGACAATGCTCTGAAGAGGGGCATGAAATGGCTCTTTAATACTAACTGAGGCAGGTCTTTGTCATTACTTTTCGTCCTCGCCCAGGTACACACCCACGATGTGGATGCAGGTCATACATTCTAACTTGGATGGGATATAGCCGCTCGGTTTACGGATATAGCCCATGACATCAATTAATTCACGTCGGTTATCCGAGGGAAAACGGCGGAAGAGTGGCCCCCTGGTATGGCCAAGCAACGGTGAGATCAGAGAGGCTAGGGCAGCCTGGACATGATACACAGGAGAACAATGTCAATAATGATGAATCTCATTCATCTTCCGGGTATCTCTCTAGAGGACGTTGCAATTTTTGAATTAGGAGATATGGTGTGGATACGATGGTTTCTCTTTTTTTTCGAGAGGTTAACTTGGATAGGTCAATGGCTCCTAGGAGGATCGGCAAAATTGCATATTTGCACACTCCCGAGCGATTTGAGGTCTTAGAAAACGGGTTGACACCGAGTAAATTATACGAAGAAGAGTGTAACGGTAGAATGAATATGAAGTTGTCAAGGTTGAGTCAGGAGTTGCGGATACTATTCATGTCCTTATTCAATTGACTCGAGTTGGTTGGACGGGCGTGCCGAGAGATAAGCTACGAACAAACAACCTTCACTGGAGCATGGAAGAGAAAAAATCTGTATGTAGCCGAAACTGCATGACGATAAGCCGTTGCTCGTACTGTACGGTACAGTGCATGTTCCATGGGAACACCAGGGTAGTGAGGCGGTGGCGGACTCTTGATTCGGTTCAAAGGGTCAATTGTGCATGAGCTTGTTTTTGACCGAAACCTCATGGAAGCTGTGGCACCTCTGACCGTCTGTAGTAGAGACGTGGGTGCATGCCGGGCCTCAATTACGATGGTACAGTACTGTCTTGAAGTTCTGATCTACCATAGTCTTGACTCAACAGCAAATCGACAACCTTCTCATAGTTTCACGATGACATCTCCCGAAGAAAACAAGGACTGGATTCCATTTGTCTCTCCTGACAGGCAAGGCAGTCTTGCTCCAACGACCCCTGGATGCTTTTTATATGCGCAGTAAAAAGTTGAAGCCGTTTTAGCTCACTGCCTCCCTTGCTTGCGGCTTGTGGATCTAGGCTAGGGGCCAGGGCGTGGAATATCCATCCATTCGCACCTAGCAGGCAAGAATGCTGACCACGAACATTCAAATTAGATTTTTCGAATTGCATTGTTAATAGCCCCCTGAACACAATCAGGGTGCAATGACAAGAGGCAGTCGAACTGGGATGCACGGCTATTCCGGGTCATGGTTCTTGTTGAAGCTCCTCGGCTTTGACAAAACTAGCTCCGAGCAAAATATTATGTGAGGAAAAAAAAAGATTGTTCCCCGTATTCTCGGACAGCTCAAACAAGCAGACACCAATTGGACGGTTAGGTTGAACCGGGGGGTCAACCCGGGGGAAGCGATGGGAGATCCAAGACCAACACAGCGCGGCTCACCTTGGAAAAACCACGCACTGTGCCAAGTGTGGGAGGCTTATTTCGGGCGATGCGACCGCTGGAGGACAGCCCGGAAGTTAGTGGGTTAGAAAGCGAACAGGGGATAGACAAAGGTGGGTGAAAGGATGTGGATGTCATGATGGAGGGATAGCGGAGAGAGAATAAAGTGAACGGGAGACTGACGACATTTGATCGAGACACATCAATTGCAACACAAGATGATGAGGACAACAAGACCAATGGTTTGAAACATGACTGATTGAAATTTGTTTTGAAATGATGGATTTGCTGCTGCTGTTCTGATATTGAGATCCAATGCTGTCCACAAAAAACTTTCCAGCACTGAAGCATCATGGATCCTACTAGATTGCCTATCGTGGCGGCCAGCTCATCGCCGCCTCAGGGCCTTCACCTACCTACTGTACTGTACAGTACCCCATACAGTAAAAGACCCCAAAGGTAAGCTCCTATCCATGCTTCTAAGACGGGTCTAGGTCTCGGCGCTCGACAAAAAATCGGGGTGAACCGGCATCTCATCTTGCAGCCGGGCAGCAGCTCAAACCTGGCCTGGATTTGTACCACCAAGTTAAGTAGAAACTTACCCACATTTTAGTCCACTGAGTGACACTGAGTGGCCACTTGTCCCCCCCTGAGAGCACTGAAGCATGGACGAGGCTGTGGCCTCAGGCTTCTATCCCGCACTGTTGCCGTGGAGAGCAGATGCTTGCTTGGATCTGGTTGGCTGGGGCTCCCAGCTCCCTTTAGCGCGGGCCCGGAAAGATTCGCTCAAAAGCGCCTCTCAATCAGATCCGCCGCAATTTTTTTTCTCCCTCCCCCCCCAAATACCTCTCACCCCCGTCGGCGTAGATTTATTTTCTCTCGACTCCCTTCATTCTCTCTCTTCTTCTTTCATCCTCAATCTCCCCTCAATCCTTTCTTCTTGTTCAAGGGAAAGACCTTCACAACTGCCACCATGTCTGCTGAGCAACCCCAGAAGGTCTTGGGCATGCCGGTAAGTTATTCTCATCCTTGCTGTGATCGTTATCTAGATCCCTCGGCCATGAAATGCCGCGGCTATATCAAATGATATCTTGGTCAATCAACTGCTCTCGAGTGTTATCATGGATCAAATCATCAATCGTGGATGGTTTGGTTGCAATTCTCTCGATGGCAATGTCGATTGACCGCCATGTCATTTGTGCGTTGCTGGCATCTCCGGGGAGCTGTGATGACATCGAACAACCATCAAAGAGCCAATCGCTAACATTATTTTTAGCCCTTCATGGCCGACTTCCTGAGTATGTAACCGCATCGCTATCGTCTGCCAGCATCAGTGAATTGAGCACCCCGCCTTTTCATTGTGCTTGGCCAACACATTCCGTCCATAATACTAATACCTCACAGTGGGTGGTGTTTCCGCCGCCGTCTCGAAGACCGCCGCCGCTCCCATTGAGCGTGTCAAGCTCCTCATCCAGAACCAGGTCAGTTCAACAACATTATACCATACACAGTTCATCCACTAACCCATAACAGGATGAGATGCTTAAGACCGGTCGTCTCGACCGCAAGTACGCCGGTATCGGTGACTGCTTCAAGCGCACCATGGCCGACGAGGGTGTCATGTCCCTCTGGCGAGGAAACACTGCCAACGTCATCCGATACTTCCCTACCCAGGCTCTGAACTTTGCTTTCCGTGACAAGTTCAAGAAGATGTTCGGCTACAAGAAGGAGAAGGATGGCTACGCCATGTGGATGGCTGGTAACCTTGCCTCCGGTGGTGCCGCTGGTGCCACTTCCCTCCTCTTCGTCTACTCTCTGGACTACGCCCGTACCCGTCTTGCCAACGATGCCAAGAACGCTAAGAAGGGTGGTGACCGTCAGTTCAACGGTCTCGTCGATGTCTACAAGAAGACCCTCGCCTCTGACGGTATTGCCGGTCTCTACCGTGGTTTCATGCCCTCCGTTGCTGGTATCGTCGTTTACCGTGGTCTCTACTTCGGAATGTACGACTCCATCAAGCCCGTCGTCCTCGTCGGTTCTCTTGCCAACAACTTCCTTGCCTCTTTCGCTCTCGGTTGGATCGTCACCACTGGTGCCGGTATCGCCTCTTACCCTCTTGACACCATTCGACGACGTATGATGATGACCTCTGGTGAGGCCGTCAAGTACAAGAACACCATGGACGCTGCCCGCCAGATCGTTGCCAAGGAGGGTGTCAAGTCTCTCTTCAAGGGTGCTGGTGCCAACATTCTCCGTGGTGTTGCCGGTGCTGGTGTCCTTTCCATCTACGATCAGCTCCAGGTCATCCTCTTCGGCAAGGCCTTCAAATAAGCGCTTTGTGTAACATACTGTATAGATGAGAGTGTGTGTGGGGGATAAGGATTCAGGGAGAATCTTAATCTGCGGGCTTGACATGGTGTCCGCTGGTTGAAACTAAAAGGCGAGATGGAAGTGCAGATTGAGGGAAGTTGTCACAGATACCCGACGTGGTCCTCTGAAGCAGCAGCTCTTTACGGGTTAGAGTGGCATAGGCACGGCGTCTTTTTCTAATTCCTTTGCCTTCCGTTCTAGGCCGCTGTAATTTATACACCAATGCAATTTCCCTTTACTGACTACATGATTGTGCCTTTCTAAATGTGATTATCTTGAGAGCAACTTCTAAATGACGTTCAATGACCAATGTTGGTGATGAGGCCTTTCTCGCCATAAAATGAGGTTGCACACAATTTCGACGTTGCGTGATGACTAAGCCGTTGTTGGTATCAAGCGTGCAAGCGTGCAAGCTCAACGCGTTTACTCAAGTCAGTTAAACCTAAAACACACTTACTACGTTATTTCCCAAACCCATCAAGCTTTCGATATGCCTCCAAAGTCAACATCAAAGGCCAGCGAAGGCCGTCGACCCAAAGCTTCAACCAAGAAAGCCGCAAAGGCGCCAGAGCCAGAACCTGAGCCGCAGTCAAGCAACCCATTCGAGCTCTCGGACGACGACAACGACCAAGCTGGGCGCGATGTAGAAATAATCGAAGACGAAGAACCCGACAAGACAATTCCGCCGGAGCTGCTGACGCGGCTTCTGCACGAGTTCTTTTCCAAGGATGCGACACGGATATCGAGAGATGCCAACGCTGCGGCGGGCAAGTACTTTGATGTGTTTGTAAGGGAAGCGATTGCGAGAGCTGCTGTTGAGAAGGATGGCGGATTTCTTGAGGTTGAGGAACTCGAGAAGGTGTCGCCTCAGTTGCTGCTTGATCTCTGAGCAATATTGCGCCACGCCTCTCCTGGCGTTGAAGCAAGAGTTGGCCTGAAGTGCCTTAATTAACAGGTGAGCTTTTAGAGGTGTCTAGGCCACCGTTATACTCGAAGTTGATAGCTAAGGCTATGATGAGTAGAGCCCGAAATAGCCCCACAGGATAGAGAGTCCTTACTTATATCACCAGTTGACGAGACTATGGGTATGGCTTATCTTCAAATTATTCGGGCAATCTACGTTCACAGGCTGACACAAAAGCAGCTGGTTCTCTTGAGCCTTGCAAGCTGGCATGGCGGACGGACGATGTACCTCCCACTCAGCCTTGAAACTCTTACTTCCAAGGAGGCGAACACTTGCTGGTAAAGAGGTCCTTGGCTTTCTTCTACAACTTTGTGCTGTTCGATATCAAGGACTGCATAGATTTAGACCATCAACACCGCCTGTTGGCGATTGATATCTTCTGCTACAAAGTGTTCTATACATCGACGACCCGTGAGCATATGGAGCTCTTTATTATGGATTGGTTTTTGGATGGGCTGGGTGCTGATAAGCTATGCCATAATGGAGAATGTAGGCTTCGTTACTCGTCGAAACTGATAGGATTAGGTTCAGATGCTCCGGACTATTGAACAGCCAATGCATATCAGCACTTACGAGGATTATATCGAAAAAAGATCTGTTGAATCACGACAAGGGTATGCGATTCGTTATTCGCCTTTGCATCCTATTCTAGGCTGGCTATTTATAAAAACTCCGAAAAAGCTATTTAGTTTCCATGATCCAATAAATTAAGAAACTTGTCATGTTTCGACAAATCGCAAATCGAAAGTAATATCTTGTCGGCCACCACCTTCTGTCTGGGGCGGAGCAGTCTTGACTTGTGATGATTGTTTCGTTGCTTGGATGGTTTATATAGAGTAGACTATTAAGCTACCACGCTAGGTAGTCTCAACATATGTAACTACAAGCTAACTAAAAAAGCATATGAATAAATATTTCGAGTGATATAAACTTAATGGACCAATATAGAGACTAACCTCGCAAACAAGCCACGGATTGCAGATGAAAAGCTGACTTCTGTGGTGTTTCAAAACCCCAATACCCGTCTCTTCCCCACACATGTTTAGAATCTGCAACCAAGACGAAACGTCGAAGCTCAGCGCCAACAAGCCAATGCAGCACCAGCGCTCACTCAAACAACAAATATCTTCCTTATGGAAAAAGCCAAGATGCTAGGGTTTCAGAGTTTAATGACAACTGTAACCATTCAGATGGATAATGGCAGCGAAACTAGATGCGTCTCATGAAATTTCGGATGAGACGCTTCCGAGGCAGATCGACCAGGGGTTTATCTGCTGCGACACGGTTGGGTCTAGAGCCGAGGCCTTAGTCACCGAAATATCTGCTTCTAAACGGTATAGATCCGAATAGTACTCATACTAAGCGCTATGGGTTGATGGCTCAGCCTTGGAGTTTCGAAGACTCGACAAAACGATTGGTCTCGATTTACACAGAAACGCGTTCAAGTGAATGCTTCAGAGGAATTGCAGCAAGGAAAAAAGTCTATCGGCTTTAACTACCATGCATCACGATGGACGATCTTGTGCTGTCAACTCAAAATACGCCCTACCTATATTGTTGAGCTTGATATTACAGCCTGACATATAGCCTGGGTAGCTCTCAAGCTAGCCCAGAGATACCTGGCACTCTTTGTTTCATTCATCAAATCTTCCAGCGAAGCCTTGTTGATAATGTCTCATGCTACTCCTGGCTACGCAAAGAGCCGAGACGGAAGCCCCAACATCCATCTTTCGGCGCCGCTGAGAGGCGTGCTTCAGATGTGCTTCGAAAGTCGTCATCAGGGTCAAGGCCAGGCCAAGCCAAGCCCTGATGAACATGTATATATACCAATCCGTCCCGTCTCTTTTGTTTTGTTTCTTCTCCTCCCCATCTCTCATCTCGTTCCATAATCAACAGTCTGGTCCTGTTCCTGTTCCCACTGGACAAGTTTTCTTTTTGTCCCTTTTTATCCTTCTTTAATTGCTGTTATTTTCATCTTAGACGAGGCTAGTCCTTCAAAGCGCAAGTCGCTTCTTTTGCTTGATTACTTACATCTCTGAACTCTTCCCGAGTACCCTTCCTTTACCTCTACCAAATACCCTCAATTCCCAATCTTTAATCATGCATTTCTCACAGATTGCTATTGTGGCCCTCGCGGCTGTTGCCGAAGCCGTCGATGTCCAAGTCGTCTCGGTTGGCAAATCGTCCAACAATGCCACCGGCCTCAAGTTCTGGCCTGAAAAGATCACAGCAGAGCCTGGAACTATGGTGCAGTTCCAATTCTGGGCAGGAAACCACACAGTCACACAGTCAACCTTCGACAACCCCTGTGTTCCTATCGGCAATGTCATGTCCAACGTCACTGGCGTCTACTCTGGCTTCCAGCCTGTCGCGGCCAGCATGGCCAAGGGCATGATTCCCACCTACACCATCACCATCAAGGACAAGAAGCCCATGTGGCTCTTCTGCAGCAAGGGAAAGCACTGCCAGGGTGGAATGTCTATGGTCATCAACGAAAAGTGAGTCTGCAGAGACATATAGTCGAGTCTTGTTACTAATCATCATACAGCACATCCGCCAACTCCACAAGATCACTCAACAACTACAAGGGCCTCTGTAGCACAGCCACAGCATCTGAAGTCATTCCTGTTCGTGGTGGTGGCTCTCCATCAGGCGGAAACCAGGGCGGCGGCGGCAGCGACACCACCAACCCACCCAGCACCACCCCCGGCAACGGCGGTTCTGGCGACGGTAGCTCTGGTGGTGGCAACGGCGGCGACTCCGGCAACGACTCCGGTAGCGACAATGGCAGCGATTCCGGCAGTGACGGTGGCAGCGACTCTGGAAGTGACTCCGGTAGCGACAGTGGTTCTAACCCTGATAGCCCAACTGGTGACCTTTCTCCTGGCTCCACTGGCACTCCTACACCCACACCTGGTCCTATCACAGCTGGTGCTGGTGAGCTCAAGGCTCCTCTCCCCATGCTGCTAGCGCTCGGTGCTGCTGCTATGTATGTGCTCTAAGCCAGGAGTGAGAGTGGGAATGAGTTTGCGAATGGATTGGATAGACATAATGTTGGGAACAATTAATGGGGATATTTGTACCAATTGCTGGAACGGTTGGGCAGCCTCGGAATAGGCACAATCATCAACGGTGTTTACGGCCGGGTTCATGTTAAAAGGCCTTTTTTCTTACCTTTCAAGTGTTCAATGGGATAGTGTATCAAAGTTGAACATTTAGATACTCTGGAAAATACCCAAAAACTATTAGAGAGATCATCTTCAAAGCCCCTTTTGTTTAAACCTGTGAATCGGCACAGCTTCTGAGTGGATATGTATTCAAAGATTTTGTCTTCAACTAGGTGCATGCTAACCAAGATGCCTTATAATATAATATACAGGTGCTAACTCGGGCAAAGTCACTAGTTCTTCTCAGGAATCTTTCTGGTCTTCCTGGCTCTCTGAGCCTGGGCACATAGCGTCTTGGGCTCCTCCTTTTCCAACCAGTCAGGCTCCCTATACACATATCCCACTTTGGCGTACTTTTTGTTCTTGGCAAAGAAGTCAACCCAGTGCTTGAGGGTAGCGTAAGCCTTCTTCTCGGCTTCTTCCCTCTCCTTGATCTTGAGCGCGGCGAGCTCCTCAGGGGTCCAGTGCGAGTCGACTTCGGGGTCGTCCAGGGGCAGGAAAGCCTCTTCGTAGCCGCGAAGATCAGCAGTACGGTCCTCGGCGAAGCAGCCGGTCACGAAGCCGCGAGCAGCATCGGTGGCAGCAAAGTAACTGTATGAGGCGCCGGGGCCGTACATGCGGCGGCCATTGGAAACGTCGTAGATGGTACCATTGATGGCGAGGAGAATGGGTCTTTCGTGATCGGTACCGTCGTAGAGGGAGAGTTCCTCCAGGGTCATATAGACGGGCGGAGGCTAGAAGGAGAGGCGGTCAGTCGTAGTCTTGCAATTGATCTAGATATAACTCACAGGTCCAAGAATCAAATCCTTATAGAACTTTTGAGTCATCCACTCGGGCTTGTTCTTGTGTCCCCACCAGAAACTATCTCCTCCGCTTATAACATAGCTGAGGCCCATTGAGGCTATGATAATGAAGCTGATGACGCGGACCACGTCGAGGTAAGGAGAGTAGCCATCCCAAGGGTCTTCTTGATCGACCTTGGCAGATGATCTCTTCTTGCCCTTCTTGGTAGGAGTTGAAGGTTGAGAGCCTTCAGACTCTGTCTTGTCCTTGGGCTGAGCCTTGCGCTGTCGTAGAGTGGATTCGTCTGCCATCTTGACAAGTTGTGACAACGTGTAACCAATTCAAAGAATTAGACAATTCAGAAGATGAAGAATCAAGAATCAAGGTAAGAAAAGACAGATTTATATAAAAAGAAGGTTGCAACAGGCCGATCTCAATAAAAGTGGCGTGTGCTGTCACCTTGAGCTGACCTGGCCTGGCCTTTGCTCGGGGTCGGAAGCTTCAACTTTTCCTTAATAACTTGCGACGTTGGACAGCTTTATCGTGATTGTGACACGCCTTATCAGCGAACTCACTCCACTTCGCGGGGTCAGCACAACTGGAGGTCCTTGATTGGAGCGTTGAAGATTCAAGATTCTATAGACACGCCATTGGGGGTGAGTTGGGCCAAATTGATTTAATGAGGTCACCTGACGTCGTTTCCATCACCACAGCAACGGATCCCTGGTCCAACTGATACACACTAATGTGGGAGCATGGTAAACAATCGATAATACATACCAGTACCACTTTTACTCAACTTTACCTTATCACACATACACAACTACCTTACCTTAACTTTCAACTCAACGGTCGACCCTGCATAGCCGCAGCCACCCGCAATACAACTCAATCAGTTCAGGTCTAACACTTCCACTTCCACCTCCACATCACACCACATTACAACTACACTCGACTACAATGGAAGAATCAAACAGTCCACCGGGCTCTCCAGGCGGCCCAATCCAAACCGTCACAGCAGACCGTGTTAATCAACAAAGAGAACGAGATCCGATCTTCTCCCACAGCCGCAGCGAATCAAGAGATAGCGTCCACGATAAGATCAGCCAGTTCAACAACCTCAGCGGCAACATGCAATCGAAAACCTTGGAACGCAAGACAGCAGATGCTGCTCTGAAGCGCGCCATGCTTGGCCGTGAAGAGGCTGAGACTGAAATGCGCAAATGCAAAGAGGAGAATAAGAACTTACGAAAGGCAATCGATGAGGGCAAAGAACGTGAACGAAAAGTCGGGGAGCGTCTAGAATCGTTAATGGTAGGCATTCTTGGAAGCCAATGTCAAACAATACATGTTAACCACCTCACAGGAGAACTATGGCCGAGCAAAGGAGACACATGCCCACACACAAGCCTTATGGGAAAAGGAGATTCGCCGCGCACGAAAGGAAACCTTCAAGACACAATCGTCAATCGTCAAGCTCCAAGAAGAATTGAAATCAGCACGCACCAACGCTAAAATGATCGACGAGAACCTCAAGCGCGAAAAGTCCAGGAGCAAGGTTCGAGAGCAGGAGGCTTTTGAAGCGCGTTATCAGATCGTCGGCGTTCAGGAACAGCTCGACCAGGCCCTGGAACGTATTAAACTTGTCGAACAGGAACGCGATGCCTTTAAAACCGCAGCTAAGAACGAAGAGGTTGCCCGTATCGCTGCTGAGGGTCGAATCCCTCTACCGCTACAAGACGCCGACGATGAGTTTGCTTCGCCCAACAAAAACAAGAGAGATGATTCAAGACATCCCCGCGTGTCGCTATCGACAATGGATGTAATCTCCTCGGAAGCTAGTGAGATTGAGATTGAGGAGTTGTCGACCCAGCTGCAGTGGGAACGTCAACGAGCAGACCGCGCTCAGGAGATGGTTGAGTTTTTGCAGGCCGAATGCCACCTACGCTGCTGTGCTTGCTCCAAGTCCAGCCGCCGTCCCGCCGATGCCCCCCGCAAGAAGCGTCGAAGCTCAATTGGACTTGAGGGACCAAATGATAAGATCATTAAGCTCGATGATGGGGTAGTGGAAACTGAGAAGCGTTCCGCATCCCCTCCTCGTATCCAGGAACCTCAGGTCCAGGCTGAGCCCAAGACCGAACCTGAATCAACCCAGGAAGAGCGCCCCCAAGGGCCTCTTCAGCGTGTTATCAAGTCCAAGAAGGAACCTCGTCGAAGCACCATCTTCTGTCCCAAGGAGGGCATCTTCCGAACCGTCTCTGAGCAAGAAGCTGAGATGCTTGAGGCACAACGCAAGATTGAAGAGGCCCAGGCCGCTGCCAAGGCTCAGCAAGAAGACGATGGTGATGATGTGGACGAGGTTGTTATTGAAGAGCAGGTCGAAGCTGAGACCACCTTCAACAGTGAGATGGGTCCTCGTTACTCTGGCGAGCATGAACACAGCCGCAAGAGATATACGCGAACTCCTTCTGTTGAGCCTCCAGCCTTCGCCATGCTCGCACGGGAGCGTGAGTCTCTAGCATCTCTTCTCAATGCTCCTCATGACGCAGCTTACACAGCGCCTGTTCCTACAGTACCAACCATGCCAGACGTGGTCGAGGATAAGCTTGTGTCTCCTGACACTCGACCTCACACTACCAATGCTTTCTACACCGTCACCACCACAACAACCGTGCCTGTCCAGGACGATAAGGCCCGAAACAGCGCCTCGTTCAATGAACGTCTTCGCACGCCCTCTCAGAACAGCACAGGCAGCACATTTGACACGTCGAATCCTGCCCTCACCCCTACCATGACCCGCGAGCAGGCTCTCGCCAAGATTCGTGAGCGTCGTGGCCGTGCCCGCTCTATAGCTCAAGGCACAATGACGCCGAGCCGTCGAATGGTCTCGGGTGGCCAACGACGAGATATGAGTGCTCCCACAGGCAAGGTTGCTGGAAAGGGACGATGAATGTCGGACGATAAAACTTGACGAGCCATGGACACGACTTGACGAATACCCAACCTACTCTTCACATTCACCCCTATACATCCTCCTACTCCTCTCACTCCGCTCCGACCGCACATAAAAGTTTGTCTTTTCTTCTCTCACCCGATGGGCCTCTCTCTTGCCGCTCCCTCATCTGCCCATCATCATTATTTCTCCTTTTCCGCAGGGCGAAGGGGCGTTACTGTGTTTTTCTTGCTTTGAGTCACTGGGACTTGAAGTACATGATGCATCATTGAGCGACTTTTCGTTGGTTTGTTTGCGTTTTCTGGGTGGTGTCATGACATTTACGGAACTTTCAAAGGTCTTTTTGTTGGTCGGTTGGTCATGATTAATTTGCGGTGGCTGGTTGAGTTGTTTATTCCGTATTTGCAATTCTTGATAAAAATGTTTAAAATACCCTTCCGTTATTAGATATCTGTTTTGTGCATGTTGCCTTGATATAATACGTTTTGCTTTTGTTCAATATGTTATCCAAAGTATTAGTACCAACCCCTACAATATGTAAGAATATCTTTACTTCCTCACTCCACTAGATACCATGTATATAGATTCAATCAGCTTCCCAAGAAGCCCCTCGACATATTCCGCGCCAATTGTGAGCTCATAGCATCAAGCTTGGCCGCAACGAGTATACACTCGACGCCTCTACCATTCGGCGCATCCTGAATCCGTAACCTCCACTGTCCTGTCCTGACAACCCACTCCTCATCTCCTGAGTCGCCATCCGCTCTCCGTCGCTTCCGTGGATATTCAGAGCCGGAAGATTCGGACTTGATGAAATCCTCGATATAGTCCTTGCCGTCGAGAATGATTGCAGATTCGGGTTCAAGGACCACACGAACGAAATCTTCTTTTAGCAAGGAATTTCCAAGGCCGGTGGTTTGGTTCGTTTGGGAGAAGTTCAACTTGGACGAGATAAGTTCAAACAACTTTGCGACACGGGCCTTGGTGTCTCTAAAGAACTCTGCCTTGGCATTGCCTTCTGAGAAGTGTAGTTTTGTCGTCTCGCCGCCAATCTCGAGGACCAACTCTGCAGGCTTCTCGTCGACATACGGGCGAGCATATTGCACAAAACCCGCCAACGGATCGTTATTGCTAATGAAGACGCTAATACCGCTCTTCTGTATGTTCTCGAGACGGAGGACAATCTCATCCCGCCTTGTCGCTTGATTGTAGCTTAACGAATGTGGGATGAGACGCTGCTCGAGTCCCTTGAAGTGAAAGTAGCGCGCATCGCTCAGTAGATGTTGGCGATGCGTCTCATCTCGTATACGAATAGGGTAACCGCGCAGAAAGTGTAAGAGTTCAGCGAATGTATCGGCGCTGCGCTTCGGAACTGACGGAGGGAGGATCGAGGGAGGGCGGATGAGACCTTCGCGGTCGAGGCCAGGGAAGAGATCGTCGGGGCGCGAGAAGAAAGCTGCAAAGCCGAGGGAGAAGTAGTTGGGGGAGTTGCCCGGGTCTTTGAAGATCTCGCGGGGGATCTGAAACTCGCGATGGCCGATGGATATAAAGATGCTCTCCTCATAGAGCTGGGAGATCAACTTGGGCACTGGATATATGTTAGCTGGAAATATACAGCGCATGGTGGAGGCGACAAACAGCTGTAGAACTGCGCATCTGAAAACAGGCGCACAAAGTGCTCGCCGTCGCGAGGCTGAACATGGTAGCCCTGCAGATGCAACGAGATGTCGCGAAAGATGACGGGGTCGCGATCTATATAGAGAGTTCGAATAGCGGAGCTCGACTCGTCTTTTCGTTCCTTTGCTGTTTCTAACTGACAGACAAAGTATTGAGAGAAGTACGAAGGTGCTGCGCGAGACGTACGTTAGCTAAGGGTTTAGCTATGAAATGACTCGCGCGATGCGACTGTCGCAAGGATCTTTACCGTCAGAGGATAACGAAGCTCCGGAGAGCTTGAATAGCTCGCTACCGATCTGGATTGGAAATACACGCTCGTGAGGTAGGATAAGTGGGATTCGAGAGATGTTGCGCTCTGAAAGCGGTTCAACAGTCAAATGGCCTGTGTCGGAGGAAGCAACTGAAGTCATGATAACGATATTTGTATGGCGGCGGGTGTATTTTGCTATAGTTTCTCGGTGGAATACGATAGCGAGTTCATAGATGTCATGCTGTTCTGGCGCAGGAAAGTTGATGTCGAGGAGCAACTTTTTAATGTGTAAATTTGGGCTGTCGCATCCAAGCTCCAGTGATGGAATAGCTAGAATAGGTCGCTTACACGAGAGCTGCACGAGCTTGCGCCACTAGACACAAACAGTGGCTGACGGATACATTATCAACAAACTACAAAGCTGCAGCTAACATCTAGTCATAAATGACGATATCAGCTTATTAATTGGCTTCATTCATGTTCTATATAACGCCTTTGGTACTTAGATGCACATATAGCTACGCTGTGTAACATCGTACATGGTCCCGATGCAAAATGTAACCCATCATGTTCATTCCTGGGCCTCTCTATCGGCTCATCAACTCAACTCCGCTTCGGACAACTCCAACAACTGCCCCAGTCTGGATAGACTCGCTGCTTCCACCGGCGACTCTATGCTCGATGTTGGCGAGACCATCCAACCAGGTGATCATGACCTCGGGGCTAACCTCGAGCTTCACCAGCTCCTCCGACAGCGCTGTAATAATATCCGCCAGCGCAAGACCTCGTGATACCTTGAGGGTGTTGATGGTGTTGAGACAGCTTGTAACATCCGATGTCTTGAGCAGCGTCGACACAATCTCCGTGATGGCGTCTGGTGGAGGTGCCGCAATGCAGTTGTAGATGGTTTCTGTTGTGATGTTTTCGCGTTGAATCTCGCTGTCGGGGATCTTGGGTGCATCCTTTGCTCGTAGTGGTGTGCCTGACCCTTGTTAGTATTGTTCAATAGGGCAATCCACATGTATACTCACTTGACGCATGACAAGCTTGTAGAACGTTCAACGCTCTTCGCATGTCACCCTTGCTCAGCTTCACGAGCGCATCAACCGCCTCTCCTCCAATCCTGATATGCTCTTCCTCCACAACCTTGTCCACCAGCACTCTAATATCACCCTCCTTCAATGGACTGAAACGGAAACGTGTGCAACGACTCAGCAGCGCGGGGCTGAGCTTGTGGGAGTAGTTTGCAATGATACAGAACCGTGTGTTGGTAGTGTACTTCTCCATAATTCGTCGCAGAGCCATCTGAGCCGTGCTTGTCATGGCATCAGCCTCATCGAGCACAATGAGCTTGAACCCAGCCATCGTGTTGCCGGAGCGGGGCCCCATGGAGAAGATCTGTTTGGTGCTAGCAAATGTCTTGATCTGCTCTCGCACAACGTCGATACCACGGTCGTCCGAGGCGTTTAGCTCGAGAACCATCTGGCGCATGTTGGCAACTCCATAGATGCGGCGGGCGAGTGCGAGAATGGTAGAAGTCTTTCCAGTACCTGGGGGACCGTAGAGGAGAAGATGGGGGAGGCGGTTCTGGTCGATGAATTTGTTGATGGTCGCGAGGATATCTTGATGACCTGAGACGTCTTCGAGAGTGTTTGGTCGGTACTTCTCGACCCTGAGTTCCCGTTAGTTATTGAACCTTGGAAGAAACTTAATTTTGGTGAGGTCTTACCAAGGCAAGCTATCTTCAGCTTCAACTGGTAGATTGGCAGCACTTCGCTTGCCCTGCTTGGCTTCAGAGGAAAATGTCACATCTTTGCTGGCAGCTGGGACATCAACGTCCATCTCATCCCCGAAATCTGACATTTTGCCTATATTTTCTGTGTTCGCTGTTATTCCGGTGCGGGTATGTCAAAGACTGTCGATGGTCGCTCAATTTTGGGTTTGGTTCTTAGTATGGAAGTTTGATCATTGAGGTCACTGGGAGATATTGTACGGGCATGTACGCGCTAGGTTGCACTAAACGCGTCTCAACGTGTTGGTCAATTAAGACCCCTGCACATAGCAACAGCCAATTAGATCTCGATTCCTTGACTTCCATCAATCTTCAACATATAGAAATATGTCTTGTTTCTATACAAATGTTTCTTATGTGTTGGTAAATAGCATTTTACTTGGGTAAACAGTCGTTTCAACATTTAGCTGACTTTAACGTCCCAATTGCAAATCATTCATTCATCAATAACTCTCATTACAACTATACAGTTGTCCAACTATCAGGGTGACCTAACCAATCCAGCGCCCATCACTCATTATCCTATACGTTATTAAAAAAGAAGAATATCTAATTATATCCCCAGGCCACTAGATAATACAAAGTGGTAGCCCCTCGTCTCGTTTCATCTCGTCACTCATCGCTCGCGTTTCTGATTCGTACCCAAACCCACAATCTCAAACATTATGGGGATTATAGCCACCGCAAACCAAGCAATACCTGAACCGTGGGTTAGCAATTATTACTCTGGACAGGAGAGGCTATAGAACTTACCAGTGTAGACGACAAGCTTTGTTACAACCTCGACGTCGTATCGCACACGAGGCTTGATCAGTTGCGAGAACATCTCCTTCTCTCCCAAACCATCATCCTCGGCACCTGTAACAAAAATCTCAATCCGGTCATCTTCTGCGGATGGTGTCATTACGACTTCGCCATTTCCCATCATCTGCTCAAATTCGATGATACGGTTAGACTGTGAGCCGGAAGCCTGAGCACCCTTCCCAGAGTGGTCCTCGTGCGTGGCCTGAAGCTCCAGGTTGCTAGACCTGCTCCTTAAACTATGATTGCTGCTGACACTCTCGCGCCTCTTGCGCTCTCTATAAGCCAAGGTCTCGTATGCATCTGCCGCACTCTGAGGTCCGATCGACACAGAGCGACCTCGGGTCGTGGGGTTTCGGATGCTCTCAACCATTCGTGGAAAGTCGGAGGGTGAAGGGAAAAGAGTGTCGATACGAGAACCTGTTGGTACAGTCTTATACATACTGGCAGGTGTGAAGAATCGTCTAGGCATGTTCATGCCAACCTGTTCAAAGATTCGGAATAAATGAGGCAGAATCCTAAGCAGCAGAGGCTTCATCGTCTCGCGCCAGGCGAACACAACAAGAACACCAAATACAATTCTCGCCACATTGGCCGCCAAACCCAAGTGCGTAATATCCACGGTTCCTCCGCCGTGCGCATGCGTCTCCCAAGGATCCAGCGCAATCTTACCATACGTCCAAGTGCCAAACTCAAGACCAATGATAACGCCAGCAAATGCAACACTGTCATCATAACAGGGGCAATCGTCTGCCGGTTCAGGATGGATTCGCACAAGAACCAGGACAATCAAGGCGGCGACAAGCGGTGCCACCCAAGAACTAGAGTGCATGTATTCGTCCAGAGGAGGTCCGTAGTAAAACTCAAGCAGAGAAATACCACCACCCATGATAGATCCAACGATTACGTCAAGGAAGCCATGCATACCACAGTAGAGGCGCCCAAAAATGATCGAAGCAGCGTAAAAGTACGAGAGGCATTCGAGCGCGAACTTTGTGGTTGGGGAGAGCGTATTATCGGGACTATGTAATATCAGAAGCGCATAGACAGCGACAGAGACGGCATTGGCACTATGGGTCGAAGGGAAACCGTATTCGAGAGCCGCAGAACCAGACATTGTAATTCGATGCAATGGAGGCGAAAGTGGTCGCGGCAGAGAGTAGAAGTCCTTGATGAAGCCGGTCCAAAAGACACCTAGAGCAAGAATATGAACAAGCCTACAACGACGCATGTTAGCAATTGTTGATCCATGTAAACCATGTTGCCCAAACCGAGGCCAGCCATTGTATCTGCAGTATACGGTCATGCGGCACAGCGAGCGCAGCGCTTCAAGACGACTGGGTATGGTGTGACCTACCCCTTGCCAAAGGCGGCATATCCGCACCAAAAGCAGATTGGTAATCCGATCATAAAGAAGGTATGAGTTCCGAGGTTGGCCGTGATAGCAAAGTAACTATCGAGGGCCGGAGTTCGCATCTTCTCCTGCATCCAGGCAAGATACGGCGTCTCCCAGCGGATCAGGGGCAGCATCCGCTGGCGCAGGTTGTACCGCCATTTTGGCAGGGCGCGCTTGTCTAGGAGAGAAGAATCAGCAAAGCGCGCGGCGCAGTAGAGGTCGTGGTGAGGGAGTACAGTGATCGAGACTTCTCAGTCCTGCATCGGGAACGTCGCCGGCTTTAGCGGAGCCGTTTATCATGGGCAGAATAGTTGCGGTCGTAGTAGTGGTTGTAGTGGTAGCGGCAGCGTTGGTGCTCAACGGCGGGGCATCGCGTTGAGGGGCGCTCATGGTTTTGCGGCGGGAGGAAGACGTCAATTGCGACGGAGACGATATCGAGGATAACGACACATTGAAGTCTGTAAAAACAACCCGAGAAGGACTATCGTGAGCCTGAGTGCGGCCGGAGGGATTTCAATGAACAAACGCTCTGCTGAGCGTGTAGTTGCAATGGTTTAGTTTAGTTGTAATGTCCAGCTGGAAGCGGCGGAAGTTGGAAGTGGGTGGAGTTCTGCACTACCATGTTACATGAACTGGATCGAGGTGAAAGTGTGAGTGAGGTAGCACTAAATTGATCCTTGTCTGGGGGGAACGGGTCAGATTAGTTATTGCTTCCGTGATTATTTGTCCGTCATCATTTGTTGTTTGGCTGTCCATCGTAGGGTTACTCTCCGTTTGACTTCAACGCTTGGCGCACTCAAAGAAACACAGGAAATTGAGTTTTAATCCATGCACGCTACCTCACTACAGAGACAGGGCTACTTGTATTAAGAAGAGTTACTTTATACCTCCCTAAATACCCAAGTATTCTAATCTTCTTACATCCTAAAGTACTTATAATAATAACTCAGTATTACCTGGTATATTATTACACAAGTTCTTTTCAGTAAGAACTTTTTGCCCTGCCTCGGTATTCTGCAGTTCTCGTCATCCCCCCGCTTATCCCCTGAAGCGAATCCCATCATGGAAGCGAAGACGTGCACTAACATGGAAGCCAATCGTTCATCATACAGGGTAACAGGGGTGTTGTGTTGGGACTTGGAGGTATCTTTTCAGAATGCCATGTGCAGTCAAGACTTCTCCGGTACAAAGCAGTGGGTGGAGGAATACCATGTGACATGTGCTCAGCCAGGAACCGATCGCCTGGCCAGGGGTAATTTGGTGGTGTTGTTTGGGGGTGCAAACCGTGTGACGATGATGACATTAATAAGTGCTGCATGTGAGGATGCTGATGGTTGGAACTTCAACCATGCAAGGAAGAGCTGAAAATATTTGTGTAAATATTGATCAAAGGCAATATTAAATATGAAAATACTATAAACAAGATTAACGTTGTCGTATTTACTGGTATGAATAGAACAAAGTCTGTCAACCGTAACTCTATCGTAAACACCGTGCCTGTCTCCATCTAATACCTACCTTCACCCTCAGCCTCAAAAATTCATCACGACGTCAATATCACCACCAACTCTAGGCTCGGCAGTCCGCCTTCACAACCATGGCTCTGCCGCCCTCACGACTACCCTTCTCCCTCGTCGGAAAACACTGCGTCGTGACAGGAGGCACCGGCTCAATTGGCTTCCGTATCGCGGCCGCTTTTGCAGACCGCGGTTCCGTCGTCACCATCATGAGCCGGAACGCGCCTGATCGCAAAGATGACCTTGGGCGCGAGCTCAAACCCTTCCAGCCGGTCCCAGACAATGAAGACTTTAAGGGTGAAGGCCGTCCAGAAGAGCACTCATTTAAACGCCTGGACGTTTCAAGGCCTGACATATTTCAGGGCCTTTTTCCCTCTCTTGGCCCTATCGACATCCTCGTCAACTGTGCTGGAGTCAGTCAAACCTCATTTCTCAAGAGGACTCAACCGGAAGAGATTCAACGAATCCTCAACGTGAACCTCCGGGCAGCAATTCTTGCCTCTAAAAACGCCAAGATGGTTAACTATGGTATGTCATATCAAACAAACCACTCCCCTCCATGTATATACATCTTCTCACATGAGACCTCACAGGATGCATAATCAATATCTCAAGCCTTTTGGCCAACAAAGGGGGAGTCGGTGCTTCAGTATACGCCGCTTCAAAGGCTGGCCTCGTCGGTACGTTCGTGATTTATCCCAGATTTTTCTACATTATGTGTACATGTCAAAGGCAACCCGCTAACCTCATGTCCTCACAGGTTTCACCCGTGCCCTGGCCCTCGAGTATAGTTCCCGACGCATTCGCGTCAACGCCATTCTACCAGGCTGGATAGAGAGTTCAATGTGGGATGGTGAGTCTCCTCCCTTTGTCTCCTCGTGGCACATCTTTGAGTGCCTGTCGCCCTTCCGAAAAGCGATCAATATTAATATACAACACCCCGTTTTAGAACTCAAAGAAGAAAAGCGAAACAATTACCTCAAGGAGTGCCCTACGGGTCGTGTAGGAACGCCTGATGAGGTGGCCGAGGCTGCGCTGTTTTTGGCAACAAATCGCTTCGCAAACAATTGCGTCCTGAATCTCGATGGTGGTTACGGCGCCGTCTAGCAGCACCCTGAACCCGACAGTAATCAATCATCAATGACGATCGCGCCGCCGCTGTTCTGACCTTGGACCTCGTCGACTTCTATGATCTCATTCCCCGATTCCGTGATCTTGAGTTTCTTGAGAGGTGGCTCATTATCCTCGCCGTGTGGTCTCTTGACACCCTTGTGCTCAGCACTACCGGCATGTCCATTAACCTCACCGTTGCCATTCGCTTCGGCAGGCTGGGGCTTCTTCGGCCGACGTGGAATCTTGGGGGTTTCTGAGAATGTGGCCTCGACCGGCTTCTTATCTTCTCCCAGTGTACTGCAACATGTAAGCTTAGCTCGGTGACAAAAGAGACAAACACGAACCCTTCTTGGACGTTGATGACAACGTTCACAAATGTGTCTTCATCATCCTGATCAATAACAGTCAAGAATGAGTCTTTCTTAATACCTAATAGCTTTTGTCAGCTCTCTTCCGAGTCGTGTGTCTGCTTTCAGTAAGATCTTACCGAGATCACTCAGCTTCTTTGGTAGGTTTTCGTCGTCACCATCTTCGAAACATTCAACCAGGGTTCCTACGTCATTATTGACGACAAACTCCTTGCCTTCGAAACCCAGATTTGACTTGACAATTTCATCGACAAGATCTTTGAGAGTCGCCCGAGACAGATCTGCAACAATGCTAGTGAAGTGAACACTGCATACTGGGCATTCGGGGTTTGGCTCCCGAGACCTGTCAGGGGCCAGAAGTCGAGCTCCAGCGAAAGGAGTGAGGAAGACCTCCTTAGACTGCGCGTACTCGCCCTTCAGAACCTTGAAGGACTGAAGAACACAGAGACCAGCCACAATTGCATTTGTCGTGGCGATTGCGGGGATGATGTTACCAGCCATCTGTTTGGTGTCGAATCGGGACTTTTTGTCGATTCCAAAAATAGCTGATCGGATATTGGCACTTGCTGTGACAAAGTCGAGGGTATCTATATCATCCTTGTCAAACGTAATTGTTGGTTCCGGGTCTTCGGGTGCCTTTTTC
The DNA here is from genome assembly GCA_013623715.1 of Fusarium verrucosum. NCBI lineage: Eukaryota > Fungi > Ascomycota > Sordariomycetes > Hypocreales > Nectriaceae > Fusarium > Fusarium verrucosum. The sequence continues at coordinate 109,193 of JABFFJ010000025.1, forward strand.
CCCTTGAGCTCGAGGATTCGCTTGCTCAGACGATCAAGGCTGTCGTTGAAGACTATTAGACTCTCTTCCAGGGACCAAACCCGTTGGTCGTCGTTCAGAATAGCGTCCTTGTTCGCAATAGCGTCGCTAGCTTGCGCGAGGACAGTCTCATATTTAAGAGGCTCGGGAGCTCGTCGAGAAGTCCACATGTCCTCGACAGAGCGTAGCCGCTCAATGTCGGCGTTGAACACCTTATCGAATAGCATTTGGGGAAACTTGGACGTGCCAGTAGCATCCCGAATCATTTTAAGGGCTTCTGATTCCTTCTTCAACTCTTCAATTTCCTTGGCTGTTGTCTATCAGCATGTGTCGCTCCTTAGCAAAGCACCCAGCTTACCGTTGTCAGCGTCAGTCGAATGGTCAAAAGCGGCCTGGTCTTCACTGGTGCCAAATATTTCACTAGACTCTGTTAGAGTATTTCATGTACGGATACATAATACATACTTGAGCAGGTAGCTTTTACCCCAGACGATGCAGTGGATGGCCTGGCTGGGAGTACTTCGGATTGTGCACACGGGAAAAGACTTGGGTGCTTCCTTGGGTGTGCAGTCGTAGCATGCGGTAACACCTTTCTTGATGACCTGCACCTGGCCATTGAACCCCGTGGTGCCACTCTCGATCAGTGGCACATCGGCTGCCAGACACATCTTATTCACGTGTCTGCGCGCTTCGAGGTTATCCAGAGCATTGAAAGCAATGCGAAATTGTTGGAACCAGGCCACAGTAAACTCGTCATCTTTGATATTGGCGTGGTGTGCGACAATCTTGACATTGGGGTTGAACCGTTGAGCCGCCTCCTTAGCTACCTATCAGTTGATTAGTACAAAGCCAGCCCCCAATTATCGGGGAGAATGACGCACTAGAGCCTTTGACTTTTTGATGTGTTCGTGACGGAAAAGGAATTGTCGGTTTAGGTTCGAAAGATCGATCGTATCGAGGTCGACAATATGGATTTCGCCAAAGCCAGTGAGGACGAGGTTCTTGAGCAGCTCGCAACCAATTCCACCAGCACCAACCATGAGCACACGAGCCTACGTGATTTGAGTTAGCCTACCAACATAGATAACAACTGATGAAGCATTATCGCCGTGTCGCATCGCATACGATCCGGATTCCGATACGTCGCTCCTGAACCTCAGATCGCGTCGCATTTCGGGGCGAGATCACGGCGCAGAGGTGAAACTTGACTCCATGCCTAGAAAACGTACCTGCTTTACAGAGGTATTGAGTGATGCGCCGAGAGACTGCTGGTTATGTAGATCACGCGCCATGGTGGATGAGCGTTTTTGGGGCGCGTTTTCGGATGAAGCAGGTGGTTTTTGTTGCTCTGTTTGTGTCTGTGGTTGCTGTGCAGGTGCTGAAGCTGGAGCTACAGCTGCATCTGGTGTCTGAGCCGGAGCCTGGTCGGCGGCGCTCGTCGCATTCATCGTCATCGTCGTAGCTTGGGAAACGCGGAAACAGGAACGAAAGAGAGGGGAAGCCCGATCCGAGGGCTGCGCATAGGGTTGGGGTTGATGCGCTGGGTTTGTTTTGCTTTGGTGAAGTTGTGAAGAAGATCGCGCGCGATCAGTTGAAGGTGGGAGGTTTCATGATTGGATGTTAGTGGTGAGAGAGCTGAGATAGAGCGTTCAGCAGCAGCAGGCTGTCAGGGCGACCAATCAAATCGACCCATCACTATAAATCGGGCTTGAAGAGCCAGGAACTCATCATTGTCAGCAAATGCTCCACTCAGCATCGCAGGCTTGATTCGAGAGCGCCACTCCATGGAACTTTTTGGCAGATGGATGGAATAATGGTGGTGACGTGCAGATTAGCAGGCAAGCAACCTAATACTGGGAATCTTGTAGGGCATGATACGAAATGTCACCGTTAATTTATACATAAATATCGAGTCAATTGATTGCCTGCAGAAGCAATCATCCGCTAACATTCATCCTATCCCTTTCTTTGCCGTGTTTCAGCCATCAGTGGACGTCCGATACCCGCTGCTTGGGTCTTTGGCTCCTACCGTGGGGCAAAAAAAATAAGGGATCTGGATAAGATAGTCAACTCAGCGTTAAAAGTCCAGACCGTATAATTCAAACAAAGAAACCTACCACCACAGTCACTCTTTGCTTTTCTTTCCCTCACAATTCTTTCTTCTCTTGGGGTTTTCCTTCTTTAACAACAAAAAATTCTAACAATGTCTGACGACGAGGTTGACACCGAACTTTTGGAGCTCCTGCGCCAGCATCTCCAGGGCAAGGTAGATATCCAGGAGGAGCCCGAGACAGGGATTCTCGAGAGCGCTGAATATGTCTACGACAGTTGCATCGATGTTGCCGTTGATATGCGTGCCTCGAAAAAGGCTGCAGAGAGCATATACCAGCAAATGCAGGAGAAGAGTTACTCAACTGCCACCTGGTCAGAGCATGAACTTCACCCAAAGGCCAAGGATGAAAGTACGGTGAACTTCATCTTCACTATGGACCTTCTGAACTTTTCTTTTTGGTCCGAGTTACCAGATGACGAGAGATTCACCATTGAGTACCGCGGAAAGAAATGGACCGGTTACTGGAGTTTGGTGGCAGCTCTTCAAAGGGCCCTCGATGAAGGTTAGTGCCTTTCTTGACAATGACTCCCACATATAAAACTGACAGATTTGCCTTCCTTAAAGACATTCCTATTACGGACCCTTTATACTGGCAAAACGAGGAAGAGTGCACACTTGAGTCCCTCAAACACGTCTTTAGGTCATGCACAGAAGAGGAAATTCCCCTACTTGAGGAACGCTTAGACTGTCTCCGAGAAGCCGGCCAGGTTCTCTCCAAGGTTAGCAACGACCAACAGCTATAATCATAGTAACTACAAATACTAACAAGATATTAGCACTACGACAGCTCTGTTGTGGAGCTCATCTACGCAGCCGAAGGTTCTGCAGCACGCCTGGTAAACTTGCTTGCGCAGGACTTTGACTGCTTCCGCGATGAACATCGTTTTGAGGATGGCAAGATGATTCGTCTCATGAAACGGGCACAAATTCTCGTTGCTGATCTCTGGGCGTGCTTCAACGGTGAATCATACGGCGAGTTTCGTGACATCGACAAGATCACCATGTTTGCCGATTATCGTATCCCTCAGATCCTCATGACGATGGGTGCCCTGTACTGTTCTCCGGCTGTTGCAGCCGCCATCAATGACAAGAAGATGATAGAGAGTGGATGTTCATGGGAGCTACAGATACGAGGTAAGAATTTGCGAGCTACAAAACCATATCACTGTTACTAAACGAAACCAGCTTGCAGCATCTGGTGTGTCGAACTGATTCGACGAGAGATTCTCCGTCAACACCCTGGCGCTCATGTCAACGCCATTCTTATAGACTTTTTCCTCTACGACAGCATGAAGGAGCTAGAAGCAGCTGGAAAGGAACCCATTCCCCATCATCGAACGAGGAGTATTTGGTACTAGACAGAAGCCGCAAGGCCTGTTACTCTAGATTTCGGTGTCTTTTGATGGTTGGAGTTAGGTTATAGATTTCTCATTCATACCGAGTTCTTCATGGGCTTATAGAACAATTGAGACAAGATAAAACTACATCGGCAAGCAAACGTTATTCTCCTAAGCGCCCTGCTCCCTACAACGCAATTCAGTGGCCAAATCGCAGAACAGACAGATCAAACCCCAACGGCGATCGAGTTGAGAATGTCATCCATGTGAGCCGTTTCGATATCATTTCCCTTGCCTTCCTCCTTTAGAAGGACAGCGAGAACTTCCACTGGGGGGTCAAGACCCAGACGTTCCGCCCGCTTCCAGCGCTTCATGCGAGGCGTGCCGATGCAGGGCTATGTGGATTAGTTACAACACATCCCTTGTAAGGGTCAAGCCGACTTACACCATACTGTGAGCTGACATCGAAATATCGAAGAATCTTCTCACTCAGAGATACGCCTTGCTGATGCAATCGCGGGGTGGCCCATTGGTTTTCGATGGACTTCCAGTACTTCTTGATCTGCGCATCTGTGATCGTCTCCGCTCGCAGTTCTGACTCGGATTTCTCGGGCTCTGGGACTACCTCAGGCTCGACCTCAGGCTCAACCTCTTCCTTGTCAACCTCAATGGATTCAGGCTTGTCTACAACAACCTCCTCTATCTCACGCTGCTTAGCATGCTGGCCGGGGTCAACCTTTGTGACAGAGGCTGAGATGGCAGACTTTTTGGTAGTCTTTGGCACAGGCTTTGTCACTTTGTTTGAGAAACTGAGAGTCGACTGTCCCTTGGCGGGCGGGCCCCTGCGAGCGCTGGCAGTGGATCGTCGAGTTGTGGGCATAGTGGACTCTGTCTCTGTTAAGTGGTATGTGGATGGTGCTCGATTATATGTAAGTGAAGTCGAATGCGGGTGCAACCAGATAATACTGTACAGAAGATGACAAATATGCGAAAGAGTCGATGGTCTAAGAGTAAGTGAATGAATGAATGCTTTGTGGCGATTGATGATGGTTGAAGTGCAAGGTTGTTAATTGATGGCCAGTACAGGGTTGGCGACCAGGTTGGCTCTATCGGACTAGATGGAAGGAACGGGATAATGACGGCAGACCTTAAGATTGGCGGGGCAACGCGAAATAGATCGCGAGATCACGTGTGTTATATCATGCTCTTAATCCAACCATCTAGATGGACGACAAACATCACATGTGCCTTTGCCAGCGAAATGGGTGAATGATGCCTAATTCCGCCTTAAATTCTTCGTCTTTTGGTTAGGGACTGAATTGACCGCTCATGACATAAAAACGCAATGTCTATGGCACCATTACCTATCAACCACCAGTGGCCTCTCGGTAGAACGAAAGGCTCCTGTTTGCGCCAGCCGTGCAGAACATCTCACTCCTGACTGTCTTTGGTAGCCACTTCACTGACCAAAGAGCTTTGTCCGTCTCGCTATGCGTAGCAACACAAGCACTTCGCTCGATCGACCATACCTTGACCTTTCCGTCCATGGATCCACTCAACAAGTACTCTCCAGTGTCGCTCCAGTCGAGGCATGTAATCCATGACGAGTGCCCTGTGAGATTTACAACATGCTCTCCGTGCTTCATGTCGTAAAGTGCGATAATTCCAGCGTCACCTGCTGCTGCAAGTCGGGTGTTGCCTGGAGAAAAGGCAACTGATCGCACGGGCTTGGCAAGACCTGGTCGTTTGTGTCAGCAATATCGCATGCAAGAAACACTAGACAACTCACCGGATAGTGAATACAAGACTCTTCCTGTGTCGTTGTTGAATATGTAGACAGATCCGTTCTGGTGTCCACTGGCAGTGTATTTTCCATCCCGGCTCAAATCCACCGACATGCCAAAGCTGCCTGATCCAGCACTTCCAGTCTCGTACTCGCGAATCTTGGGCTTCTTTTCGTCCACAACATCCCAGACATTGATTCGTCCATCGTTGGTCGTAGTAGCCAGATAGGAGCCATCTTCACTCAAGGCCATGGCCCAGGCCTCGCCGGGCTTCGATGAAGGCCCTGCGATCTCGCCACTCAAGCTCCATTCGCCCGTGTCACTGTCGACTTTCCAAACCTTGACTTCGCCTCCAAATCCAGCACTCGCAGCAACATTGCCATTCCGTGAGGTGCACACATGGTGGCACCCTAGTTTGTGGGCATCTGAGATGGACTGCTTGAGTGGGAATGAAGAATCAGTAGTGTCGTGAATGTGAAGTGTGGAGGAGCCACTGCCTGATATCACGGCTTTGGGTGTAGTCGCAATAGAAAAGATGTCGGTGATGTGGGCTATGCCTCTCAGTAAGCTGTCTGTTCAAGCTCTTGCTCACCCCGCGGCGGGGAGGATATACTCACCATTATCCACGGTATGCGTGGTCAAGTATTGTTTCGACTGAGAAAATTAGTTCCCTTCTTTGATTTACGGAGTGTTCAGTTGGTCTTACCATCTCTCCCACCTCAGATCAAAGAGTGTGTTTTCCTCGTCTTCAGTATGACGTTGTGTATGAATGAAAGTGCTTAGCTGAGTTGAGCAGCGGATGCCAGAAGGCTTTGGTGGGGCATCATAGGGTCACCTACCTGCAAAGCTCCAGAACCAAGGCAAATCATCCAAGGCGATAACTACAGAATTTTGATCTAACATCAAGGTTTTACGGAATCAATATAAGTATGTGAAAGTACTATATCATGGATTTGCATGCCGAAGACAGGGCTACACAAAAATGCAATATGTGCTGGACTACACACATATTCTACAAGTAGAATCTTTCCAGCTTGAGTATATAAGCTGTGGTAATGATTGCTTGAACAAAGACATAATGGTCTTAACTTTTATTTTCATTGCTCATATTCCTACAAGGCTCAAACAAGCCAAAACATCTAGTAGGCATGACCCCGTGGTGAATATACAGACTCTTGTTACAGTTTGGTAAATCATAAATGTTCCATCTTCTTCGTCTTAGATTGACTTATCATTAGGATAGTCCTGACGCCAGATTTGCCTCATTTCTGCGGAGTGTTAGAATCCATTGTTTGTCATATGAACCAGGAAGGGTAATAATATACCTTCTAGACAAGTTTGGCATAATCGATGTGTACGCTTGGGTTGACCACATCCGGGACAGTTGCACAGATTGTTCACATCCTTCAGAGCCTTGCCTGCCATTTGCCTGTGTCGCTTTCTTGAGTGGGAGACCTTGTTCTTAGGCACAGCTCGTAACACAGACTCCCAGATATCATCGATGGTGGGGAGGTTTAGAGAAACGCCGGGGATCGCAATCGACAACGAGGGGAAGAGCTTCTGAGTGAATTGACGGAAAGACACTGAGGCGAGAAGTGCCGGAGAAGAAAGTCGGGGGAGGAGTGCGGCAGCCATCTTGACAAAGATGCGTATAACGAATTAAAGATATGTCGATATGTCGGCTGCGTCGGTCCAGTCCGTGTCGAAATTGGAAATCGGGCGTGAGGAAATTGTACCGAGTTCAATCAAACTGAATTGATCAATACCCGAATATTCAATCGCAAGTGAATATTCAATCGCAAGTGAATATTCTCCGGAGAGACAACGGGATCTGTTGGGAGTCAAGCTCGAATTAAAGTCGTGATGATCAAAATGCGCAAGGCTTTAAATTCTAACCTACGCTCAAAAGTCTGATGGCCTTTCCCCAAAGTGCCGGCGACCAATCATCAGCTAACCGACACTTTGACCCACTTTAGCCAATGAGAAGCTCCAAACGCGCTTTCCCCCTTTCTTTGGGACCCTGGACCTCCCTGGCACCTCCCTTCCAGCACGGAAATTGTTTGCTAAGGTGGCAGGAGCAGCCCAGTGCCCGAAAAGTTCCCCCTAGTGTCTGTCGTGTTTCTACGTACGCCGTCTCTCCTAAACCTCCAACTCCCAGCTTCGCTACACCTTCAAGCGTCACTTTGACCTTGCCCAACTGTTCGCGCTCGTGTTGTCCTTTGTCGCCTCGAGTACAGTCTTTTCTTTCTTGGAATATACACCATTCCCAAGTTTCAACTGTTACCTTCTCTCACTTCTTTAATCTAACACCTTTTCCCCGTCCGAATCATTCAAGATGGCCGCCGCTCCTCCCAACACCATCTACCCCCAGAGCCATGTCGGTTTCGACAGCATCACTTCTCAGATTGAGAAGAAGCTCTTGAAGCGTGGTTTCCAGTTCAACGTCATCTGTGTTGGTAAGTGACTGCGCTCCGGGCCTAATTGCGCCCATCTAACTGCCATGGTGTGATGGCTCGCGCTCCGGCGGTCGGTCTGCAATCAAGTTCATTTGCTAACCTATCTTGCGCATTGTAGGCCAGACCGGTATGGGCAAGTCAACACTCATCAACACCATCTTCGCTTCTCACCTGATCGACTCCAAGGGTCGCTTCCAGCCCGACGAGCCTATCCGCCAGACTACCGAGATCCAGGCTGTTTCCCACAACATTGAGGAGAACGGTGTCCGACTTCGACTCAACATTGTCGATACCCCCGGCTACGGTGATCTTGTCAACAACGACCGCTGTTGGGACCCCATCGTCAAGTACATCAAGGATCAGCACTCCGCGTACTTGCGCAAGGAGCTCACTGCACAGCGAGAGCGCTACATCCAGGATACCCGCATCCACTGCTGTCTCTTCTTCATCCAGCCATCGGGCCACTCCCTCAAGCCCATTGATATTGTCGTGTTGAAGAAGCTGTCTGATGTCGTCAACGTGGTGCCTGTCATCGCCAAGGCCGACACCCTGACTGTTGAGGAGCGTCAGGAGTTCAAGGAGCGCATCAAGGAGGAGTTTGCTTTCCACAACCTCAAGATGTACCCCTATGACAACGAGGAGTTCGATGATGAGGAGCGTGCTCTGAACGGCCAGATCAAGGTTTGTCAATACCGCTCGAGTCCAGTCCAATAACAGGAATGCTAACTTGTGATAGAACCTGGTTCCCTTCGCCGTCGTCGGATCCGAGAAGTCGATCATCGTCAACGGTAAGCAGGTCCGTGGCCGCCAGAACCGATGGGGTGTCATCAACGTCGAGGACGAGACTCACTGCGAATTCGTCTACCTGCGAGATTTCCTTCTCCGAACTCACCTCCAGGACCTCATCGAGACCACCTCTCAGATCCACTACGAGACCTTCCGTGCCAAGCAACTGCTTGCCCTGAAGGAGAGCAGTGCTCACGGTGGTGCTAGCAGCCGACCCATCAGCCCTGCCGCCGACCGCGAGCTGAGCCGAAACTCGCAACGAATGACGATGAACGGCTACTAGGCTGTCTTTTGTGTTTGAAGTTGTGCTGGCGATGGAGCAACGGCGTCTCTGGGCAGCTCGATAGCCCGCATTTGTTACGACCCTCCACATATTTCACGGCCTGGTGTAGAGCAACACGAGAGGAATTGCTTTGTCAGGAGGTTCACTGGTCGGCTTGACTATAATGGACCCAAAGGCCTCTTACATCATTCCGATGACATCGGCAAGCGAGCAAGGACTGAGGGTGGAATTCTTTGGGGTACAATCTAAGAGACGGGAACTGGTTCAAGACACGACCAGGCTCTTCCCGGCTGTGTACCTTGAGGGCTTCTACTCGTCAGTCCATATCGAAGCTGAACACGACTTTCTTCTTTTTCCTTCAGTGTTACCCCGGAGAGCTATTTGGCCTTTTTCTATGCTTTAATAAGACCGATTACCCCATACTCTAATCTATCTAGAGTTAGTTTCCTGCCTACATAGTGTATCAATTCCCTTGGAGTTTCTGACGAAATTTGTTGTGCCTAATATGAGTGATGCGTGAGCGTGAGGCGATGTGTTTAATTATCATTGGTGATGTCGACCAAGGTTTGTTGACTGAGCAACAGGAATCTTGATATTCGATCGACTTTTTGTACTTGAATGGCACCATTGGACCTTTACCTTGAAGGTTTTGAATTGTTTTTCTGTAGGTGTAGGGTAGCCACTTGTAGTGTTGAAGTATGCACGCCAAAAAACACATCGTATGGTTTTAAGTTTTTACTCTTTTCTGAACATCTAAGTGGGCATTGTTTTGTGTCTCCTCGTAGTGGCATCTTATCGACGTGTTTCTTGTGTGTTTGGTTGGCCCAGGTCGAAGTTACAGTTTACAGTGTGGGCATATACATACACCGATCACACGAGAGAGTTCAATGTCTACAACAAGCAGGCGACAACATCGTGTTGAACCACTCGAATAAAATGCCATAGCATGACCAGATGATTTAATGGAACAAGATGACGTTATTATGGTCATAAGTATGTCGTAGCCCAGCATTACACTACCTACCTAGTAAGTAGGGTTGAATAGAATGAGGCACTGAGGGATAGGATATGATATCACACAAAGAAATGACCACAACAAAAAGTCTATGAGCCAAAACTCTGCTCACATGGTTTCGTTCTAAGTTTCAGAGCCTTACACCATTGAGTACTCATTAATCGTTACGGGGTAGTTTCACAGCGTGGGGATATCGGTAGCCCGTGCTCTTTCACAGGGTATGATATCAAACATCGGGGAAGGCCACTGATTCAACGGTGGAATATATAATATCGATAGTATCACAAGTTGTGATAGTATTACCGGTTATGTTCAGGGGAAGTGTCACGGCCGATGGGTATGGCGTAGTAGGCGGTATTAATCGCCATCGTTAAAAGTCTGTCACGAGATATCAGGGGAAATTTGATCAACAAGACACAAGCCTCTGGAAACGTCGCACCTAGATAGTCAGGTGCAACTTGTGACTTGAGGTGAGACGCTTCACCGAGGCATTGTATCTTGTATCACTTGCGGGTTAAGAGGTGATTGTTGATATGTTATTGGCTGCTGTGCTGCAAGTCTGACAGCGAGAGTGTAAGTCAGGTTTAGACGACCAATCCGGTATCACAGCGCTGCATTTCAACTCATGTTTCGGCTGCAAACACCTGGTGGTCTGAACCACAGACCAAGTCTGTCTATTATAGCCTGGTTTTGGGTAATGATCGCCTACACTTCACCGACATGAGTGAGTCCCTCGTGAGGTGGGCGGCGAAACGGCTATAATTTTAAACTTCTGGAACCTGAGATTGCGGTGGGTAAATGCGAGAAATATTGCAAGGATGCTCTGACATGTGTCCATGCAAAACGTGGTGGGACCGTCTGGAAACACTTGAACGGGTTCATTTGTCATTGAGCAACAGTGAATGGTTGATCAAGCCAACTAGATCTGATCTGAGCATGGATCTGATTCACCAATGAATGAGTGACTGTTCCTGGATCTTTTCGACTTTGACATCAGACTTGTAGTTTCTGATTATTTCTCTTCTGTCCACTCATTGCTGTCGATCAGTTCTCGGGACCTGCTTTTATTGCTCAGGTGGGTGAATCTAGGCTGCAAGCAGTAAAGCGAATTTACCCTCGGGCGCCAAAAGACCCTGGCAACGACATGTCTCGTCTAGGTCAGGGATCCATGTCAGGGCAAGGGTCTGTTTTCTGTAGTTGCTGGATTGGGCAAGAAGATGAAAGGAATGGGAATTGAGAGAGTGAGAGTTGAAGTTGCATTTCTCTTTAACTATGTGTCTGACAGTCTGCCCTCACCATAGCTCGTATAGAAGATGTAAATTCAACACTTAGTTCTTGGCTTGCAGCTTAGCCTTGCCAGAACTTGATCTGTTCACCTTCCGATAGTGGTGTAGTAATAATAGATTGCAAACGGTCCAGGCTCGTGGCGTAGTTAGGTAGATTGTCTTGTCTGTCTGAGATATGTTGATATGAATCGTACATATGTAGGGACCAATTCCATTTGGGCCTTGGCACTCTTTTTGTTTGAGGTTGCCTCTTCCGTTGCACTGGACTGGACCTGACGGGACCTGACGGGACCTGAATCGCATTGCATTGCATTACATTGCATCCATTACCCGGGCACCTCTGTTTCCGTCCTGTTTTCCTATTTGGCCGTTCACTGATCAGCCTCTGACATCCACCTCCACATTCTTCATCTGTCAGTCGCTGACATCCATTTATCCTCACCTCCCTCCCACCTGCCTCCACTTTCACCTCCTACTTCCCTATTCATACGCTCTTTCTTCGTCTAAGTAGCTCCTCTTGAATTGTGACCATTCGCTTCTTGTCGCTCTTTCCAACCGAGACCGGCTCATTTCACGCCTTATTTTGCTCCCTACTCGACTCACTCACCGACCCTTGGACGACTTTCTCTCTCATCAACATCACAAAATCACCACACGCCCCCTGCTTCAAGCTGAGCTGTTCGTGCCGCGTCCTTTCAGGTCTACAAGCGACTTTTGCACTGTTATCACGACTTTTGGGACAAATCATCACGATTCAGTAACACGTAACCGCCATGCTTGTACGTCAACCCGTGTCGCGCCATTGTGCATACATACATGGCGCATCTCACCCGTTTCACCACATACCAATACAGTACTGACATGTGCCTCAGATCAACGCCGCCCTCATGGCCCTTGGGGCTACGGTCGTCAGCGCCGTACCCCCCCTGGAGATCAAGGGAACTGACTTCATCAACCCTGAGACTGGTGACAAATTCCAGATTGTTGGTATGGCCTACCAGCCTGGAGGCAGTGCCGGCTACGATCCTTCCACTGGGAAAGATCCTCTCAGTCACAAGGACGAATGCATGCGAGATGCCGCTCTCATGCAGATTCTTGGTATCAACGCCATCCGTGTTTACAACCTCGACCCCAACATCAACCACGATGAGTGTGCCAGTATTTTCAATGCCGTACGTTATCTGACTACCCCCATCATGCCCGTGGATTAACTAAACTTTCCCCATAGGCCGGCATGTACATGATGATTGATGTCAACTCTCCCCTGCCTGGTGAGGCTATCCAATCCGAGAAGCCCTGGGAGAGCTACTACACGGCCTATCTCAACCGCACCTTTGCCATTACAGAGGCCTTTGCCAACTATCCCAACACCCTTCTCTTCTTCTCCGCCAACGAGGTCATCAACAACGAGGCCACTGCCGAGTTTGCCCCTCAGTACATCCGTGCTGTCACTCGTGATCTCAAGAACTACATCAAGAGCAACTTGAAGCGCCAGATCCCTGTTGGTTATTCCGCTGCTGATGTCCGTGAGGTTCTCTGGGACACCTGGAACTACCTGCAGTGCGCCGATTCCCAGGACAAGGGTGACATGAGCCGTGCTGATCTTTTCGCCCTCAACTCTTACTCATGGTGCGGCCCTGATGCCACTTTCGAGACTTCTTCCTACGACGACCTTGTTGACGGTTTCAAATCGACTTCAATCCCCGTTTTCTTCAGTGAATACGGCTGCAACAAGCCTCAGCCTCGCTACTGGAACGAGACCCAGGCTATGTACGGCAAAGAGATGACCCCCGTCTTCTCTGGTGGTGTTGTGTATGAGTATACCGAGGAGGACAACAACTATGGTCTCGTCAAGATTACTGGCAACAAGCTTCGCATCCTTGGCGACTTCAACCGCCTCAAGAACCAGTTTGCTAGAATCAGCTGGAAGGATGTCCAGTCTCAGGGTGCAACCAAGAACCCGCCCAAGGCCCCTGCCTGCAAGGCCAGTATCATCAAGGATAGTGGTTTCGACAGCAACTTTACTCTCCCTGTCATCCCTCCTGATGCCCAGAAGCTGATCGACAACGGCATCAAGAACAAGCCTAGCGGAAAGATCATCAAGATCTCAGACTGGAACGTCAAACTTGATGTTAGCGACGCTGATGGAACTGCTATGAAGAACCTCAAGGTTGTCCCTCTCAAGGACGACGAATCTAACGCGGCTGGTAAGAACAAGGCAGACACTGGTAGCGAGACCACAGGTAACAACACCAACACCACTTCCAACGGTGGTGATGATGATGGTGATGAAGACGCTGCTGTTCTCAACCGACCTTTGGCTTGGGTTATGGCCCTCCCATTGCTCGCCATGATGTTTGCACTGTGAGCGGTCTGTCTGGAACAGGCATACGGAGCTGACGAAATGGATAATGTGCTGCATTTGTTACTTCGAAGGGGATGTTATGATACGTTTGATTTATACGATACCACCCGCCTCATCATTTGGTGATGGGCGACTTCTTCTTGGGCTTATGTTTTGAGCCCGCTCACTGGGAGATTCTTGAGATCCTCTCTATTTGAGCTTTTGATACAAATACATTGTTTGTTGTTGACTTAGATTTATTAGATGCTCAATTGATTGAAATTGGACCACTATCGGACTATTGCATGTGAAGATATCCTATCAAGCGTCGAATGTTATCACAGGATCCAAGTTCCAAAGCTATCAATCTTGTTTTGACACGAAACCACTGTCCTTCTAGCACTACTGATAATACAGTTATCGTCCTTTCATACACATGTACATGCATACCGATAACACTTAGTGAAATTGATCGTCTTTCGTTTCTTATGCGACTCCTCAAGACCAACATATTGAATGCTTTCGTAATGTGAAAACACAAAGTTGTCACGCCGTCGATAACGCTTACATCACGGTATTTTTGTAAGAGGTCTCATTAACCTTCGGCTTGTGCAGGCTGAGAGAGTGGAGGATAGGAATGTTTCCCAAGTTTAAGAAACTAGTAATCTCATAGCAAGCATCAACATTCATGTCTATAGGATCAAGCGAGTAATATGGAGAGCCATCTTGCGGTCTCCAGCACTAGTTACATTTATTGGAATTCTCATACAGACCGTCGCTTTTTCCACGACGCGTCCAGGCGGGCACAAAAATCATAAAATGCTCGACGCCTTATCTCTTCCCTTCCAGATTGCATTATCATTCTCCGTCTCTTACAGAGAAACCTCCACACGGCCCTCAGCACCAGGGGCACCAGCCTCCCGAAGGTTGGGGAGGAGGTAGGTGATGTCATCCCAAGGATGACGGTAGAGACCAGTGCGCAGGCGCTTCTGGTCGAGGAAGTGAGCAATAAGACCAATGCTTCGGCCGAGGACGAAGAGACCGTTGAGGACACCCATCTTGAGGTAATCCTCGGCCTCCTCAGCGGAGAAGGCACCGCAGTTGCGGACAAGATCGACGAAGCAGACAGCAATGCAGCCGTCGACGTTGAGGATCAGGTTGTCCTTCTTGGAGGTGGTGACAGTCTCGACAGCGAGAGCGTAGTCGAGGAGCTTGTGACTGGGGAAGTTGTTGAGAACGTACTCCTTGACGAGCTCGACACGGAGATCGGGGTTGTTTCGGGACTTGATACGGTGGCCAATACCGGGAATGAGCTTGTTGGCCTTGCGCATGCTGTCGACGAAGTCACGGGGGCTGAGACCCTTGTCGAAGGCACGGGTGAACTCCTCAGCGGCACCGTCAAGGGCACCACCGAATCGGGAGCCAATGGTCAAGAGACCAGAAACGAGAGCGCTGATCAGGTCCTTACCAGCACGGGTAGTGATGATGGTGTTCATGGCACCAGACACGGCGGGACCGTGATCGGCAGTGAGCATGAGAACCATCTCGAGGAACTTGGAGGCGTAAGGGGGGAGACGGCGACGGAACCACAGAAGAGACATGACACCACCGATACCAATATCCTCCTTGAAAACGTCGGAGATGGGCATACCGGCGTAGAGAAGCTCCTGACCACGGTCATCGGAGATGGTGGAGATGAAGGCAGCAGGCTTTCGGATGAGGCCAAGCTCCTGAGCCCAAGAGTAGTCAAGAGGAATCTTGGGGACAACGGGCTCGGGCTGGGGGACGATGGTGCCCTTGGAGACGAGGTTGTCGTAGACCTCCTTGAGGGTGGCGGGGAGATCCTCGAAAGTAGCGGGGACGTGGAAACCGGCCTCCTTCATCTTCTCGTTCTTCATCTTGGCAGTCTCAAGCTGAGAGTTGGCGAAAGAACCAGCGTGACCGAATTGAACCTCAGTCTTGAACATGCTGGCGCAAGTACCAATGGCCCAGGCGACAATGGGCTTGGTGATGATGCCCTGCTTGACGGCCTCAATGACCTTGTACTCCTCAACACCACCAACCTCACCAAGCAAGACGAGGATCTTGCACTCGGGGTCGGCCTGGTATCGCAGGAGATGGTCGATGAAAGTGGTACCGGGGTATCGATCACCACCGATGGCGATACCCTCATAGACACCATCGGTGTTCTGGGAGATAATGTTGTTGAGCTCGTTGGACATACCACCAGACTTGGAGACGTAGCCAACGGAACCCTTGCGGTAGAGCTTGGAGGCAACAATGTTGTCCATCATACCACCAGTGTTACCAATCTTGAAGCTGCCGGGCTTGATACCACCGACGGTAGCAGGTCCAATGATGGTAACACCCTTCTTCTTGGCGACGTGGGCGATCTCACGAGCTCGCTGGAGAATAATCGTTAGCAACCTGTTTGGGCGCATAACTGCAATTGGCATAGACTTACTCGCTCAGGAACACCCTCAGCAATAATAGCAATGGTCTTGACCTGTGTGTACTCCATGAGCTCCATGGTGGAGCTGTAGACACTTCGGGAAGAAGCAAAGTTGACGACGACATCGACGTCGGGGTGCTTGTCCATAGCCTTCTCAACCTGCTGGTAGACGGGCAGCAGAGTCTCGCTGGTTCCCCAGTACATCTTGCTGACGAATTGGCCACCGAAAGTGTAGATGATACCGGCGACGGAGGGCTTAGAGCGCTTGCAGATGAAGTCGAAATCGAGCATGCCCTGGACGGCTCGGGGCTGGAGACCGTAGACGAAGCATCGCGTCTTGTCGGTGAAGAGAGCGTGCTCAGGAAGAGGGCTCAGCGGTCGGCTGGGAGCCGGGAAGCGCTGGATGTTGTCGTTGGCCGACAGGCTGCTAGAGGAAGCGGGAGCCATTGTGAATATCGAGCTCGACGATGTGAGTGAGTAGTAGAGGTGGAAGGGTTGAAGTAGAGTTGGAGCGCTGGAGGAACCAAATAAGGTGTCAGCTGCTGAGGAGAGTAAACGCTCTGAGCTCTCTGGGGAGAAGCGGGCTCAAAGGAATTAGGTATGGGGGGGAGAGATGTATGAAGAAGAGGAAATGAGGAAGGAATTGAGATTGAGTAGAAGATAGACACGATCGAGGAGATCCGTCAGTTGAAACTTGAAGGAGGGAGGTAAAGACGGAGACGGAGACGAGGGGGAGGGGGAGAACAAGAACAAGGTGAGTGAGTTACGGGGGACGTCTCTGGTGAGTGAGGTACGAAGGTAGGTGAGGTGGGCTGGGCGGGTGAGAGCTGTGCGCGGGCTCCAGATTGGTTTTTTTCTGGATTTTGGTTGACTTTCAAGGGTCGATGAGGCTGCTCAGCGGGCAGCTGTAGTACTTTGGACTGTGTCTTGTCGGGTCTCGCAATGCTTGAGGTCCCATGGATGGATCATCCACACCAAAAACTTAGTGGGGTTGACGCCGCCTCTGCAAGGACCACTGCTTGGGGTTCACCTCAAGTATGGGTACTTCAGGTACAAGTATCGAGGGGCAGGGGATTTTACCCTTGTCGGTCCACCTCCCGGTACATCACTAAAGTTTTCTCACGCACTCGACGCCAGGGCGTTGTTTTTTGAGCCCTCACCTTGAGAGAGTCAACAATTGAGTCGTCTCTGATCCCTTTTTTGGTGATATCTCTCTTCAGAAACCCAATTACCAAGGTGGGAAATCCCTCGCCTGACCCGGTGACATGTCTCTGTACCGCAAGGGGTTGTAGGTGAGTTTGATCATCCAGCCAGTTGGGGAAGAATCCTGTGTTTTCATTGGGGACGCCGTGTTGCAGGGTCCTCTTTTTTTCCCTCTTGTTGATCTGTTGAATCAATGGACATTTTTTTCTGCCAAGGCGGTTTCCATGCAATTGAGTTGTAGGCTGGAGCTCCCATGTCAATGTACTGGTACATTCCATGAGGGGGAACCGTTGTTCATGCCAGCCAGCCCGTTCACCTAGTACCTTACACTTGTAAGAGGCGTTGATGGCGCTTCCATACCTATCCTCCACCATAGTCAGCCATCCCCAAGAAGTTTATGTTCGAACGGTTTAATTCAAAACCATCAGAATCAGTGAATGAGGGTAAGTAATGATTAATGGCCAACACATTTTTGTTTCGGGTGTGAGAGACAAGAAGTATGTTGGCATGGTCTTGTGTGAAACGATGGGGTCATCCCGCGTTTGCGTGTATGTACAGCCAACCAACCCATGCTCTGCATTGTTCATAGTGCTGTCAAAGATCTTTCAAGATCGCCGGCACCTCATGAACGGATACCTGAGCACGGGGTCCAATGCAATTGATTGTACCGTAATACTCAGCATGTCGTAAGCTCCTGTCTGCCTTAGAGGTCGGCTGGCAGTCAGCCACCATTGACTGGTCAAGTGTAATTTCTGGTTGGCGGTGGTACTGTATCGTGTTGAGATTCGACTTCTTGCCAATCCTTCAGACCCTTTTCCAGGGATGGTGGGAATGAATGAAAAAGCGGCGTGGAATCATTGTTGAGTGGGACACCCGCTCAATGGCTGACTTGAAGCTAGCCCTACCGCTTGGTAGGTATGTACGATACCAATAAAGGGAGAAAGATGTAAGTGAAGTGAAACTTGACTGCCCGCATTTACATCTGCATTGAGAGGCAATGCCCGCCAGAATGAAGCCACTTTTGCATCATGGCCTGCCTAATTGATGTCCCACAGATGGTCTGCAGTTCCAAAAATGTATGTATGTGTGCCTGCACATGTAAAGAAATTTCTCTCCACCGAATACATATCGGAAGCCAACCTAGATATGCGATGGGATGGATACCTAGTGATCCCGTAGCCAGCCGGTAGTTGTGGGTTCGCGAAGAGCTTGCTCGGTGATGTGAGGTCGGTCCATCATGGAGAGGAGGGGGATGGAGGGGTCGAAAAACAAGCTTAGGCCATGTCGGGGGTGGCGTCCAGAGGCTGACCATCTCACCAGAAGAAGCCATCGGCTACTCAAGGTATCACCTCACCTCACCTTGAGTTGAGGTACCTCAAGAACTCACCGCAAGGTCAGCTCTGGATGCTTCCCCGGAACCCGAGTCAATCATTGCCAATCCTACTTTCTGTTTCCCAGTCTTTGGGGCAGGGCAACTCAACCACCCTGGTCAAGGTCAACCAGTCCAGCTTGGACCAGCCAACGTTGATATCGTGGGCTTCCCCAAAAAGCAACGAAAAAGACTCAAGGGAAGTAAGGAATTGGCCGGGCAACTCATAGAGGCTTCGGGGAAATTGAGTTAGTTGGGTTGGATACCTACCTGGTAAGAATTGAATTGCGGTTTTCGGCGTTTTTCGATGAGCTTTCAAAGTGCAATTGACCTGTCGTTGTACGTAACTCAAGGTGTCGGTCGCCTCCCCCTGGCACCCCACTCCACTTGTCCTCAACAGCTCGGATGTTCAAGTGACATTGATCATGTACCGGTACTTGGCCGTCACTCATCGCTTTTGGACCCCGTTCCCCCCAATGGATTTCAGGGCTCAGGTACCTCTGCCACGCACAGATCGGCCCTCCACCTGCGTCGGGTGTCTTCCCCTTCCATTGAGCTTCCCTCACTTCAAGCCCGGTCCAGTGGTTTTTTCGAGAGAGCTCACCCTCACTAACTCAGTCACTCAACTTGCCTTGCAGTGTAGGTCTTGTCCCAAACTCCCCGCCGCTTCTTTTTGCTCCTCCATCCGTTCTCACCTCCATCTCTCATCGTCTTGAGCAATCTTCATCTCCTTCTCTTTCCTCTTCCTTTTTGCTCCATCTCTCTGTCATAATCTCACCTTCTCCCCCTCCAATCCTCAACTTCAACTTCGTTGTCGCAGCCCACTTGAGCTTGTGTGCAGTGGTGAGTCTGTCTTTTTCCCCGCCGACCCTCGTCGACTCTCGCCAACGAGCCGCAATCGATTGTAATCGCAACTGCTTCGCTTGAGCATTGAGTCTAGCGCTCGTATATATCGTCGTGAAACCAATTGCTTCGTTTTGGTAGTCTTGGTAGCTGCTTCAACTACTTCAACTTCAAGCTGAACTTTTCGATCCGATTCCGCGCTTGCGAGACGACACTGGTCATCTCTGAATCA
Organism: Fusarium verrucosum; assembly: GCA_013623715.1. Classification (NCBI taxonomy): domain Eukaryota; kingdom Fungi; phylum Ascomycota; class Sordariomycetes; order Hypocreales; family Nectriaceae; genus Fusarium; species Fusarium verrucosum. The sequence continues at coordinate 128,714 of JABFFJ010000025.1, forward strand.
AACACCAAGTCCAACAGTCGCTAACCAGACTCTCGACCAGAATTGAATATAAAGGAATAAGCCGACACTCGCCAGCTCATTCTAAACCCACATCTTTACGTTTCTCCTCCATTCCTCCTCATAATTCAAAATGTCCGCCAAGTCGATTCTCGAGGCCGACGGCAAGGCCATCCTCAACTACCACCTCACCCGCGCTCCCGTCATCAAGCCCAGCCCTCTTGCTGCGCCTACCACTCACAACCCCCCCAGCAGACTCGCCTCGCTGCACTTCCCCGAGGATGCCAACGTTGATGATATTCTGAACCAGGCTGAGGTCACCTACCCTTGGCTCCTCCAGCCCGACGCCAAGTTCGTCGCCAAGCCCGATCAGCTCATCAAGCGACGAGGAAAGAGTGGTCTTTTGGCCCTGAACAAGACCTGGCCTGAGGCTAAGGCTTGGGTTGCTGAGCGAGCCGGTAAGGAGCAGCAGGTAGAGCACACCACTGGTGTGTTGAGGCAATTCCTTGTCGAGCCTTTTGTTCCTCACCCTCAAGACACTGAGTACTACATCAACATCAACTCAGTCCGTGATGTAAGTTGAAGCCTTGTTTTCCCTGCGTGGTTTTGGTTTGGTTTGGTTTGGTGTGATTCTCCTGGCCAGCCATTGGGGACTCCTGGGGTGAACACCTCGGGAACGAAAATGGGTGAATAGGAGAAGACAGAAAAAGGAAGTCTGAAGAGAAGGGAGGGGTCTACGGCAACTTGTATTCGCTGTTCGGTGTTGCAAGAGTTGAATTGTGGGCTTGTTCGTACCTGCGCCGGCAATCATTCTTTGTACCGAAACGGGCGAACGGATGCCGCGATAAGAAGTTGTCGGAACCGATCCCCCGTTCTTCTCGGACCCTTCCGCAAACAACCCACATCCATTACCGGGTTTCCGGGCCATTCCCAACCACCGAAGTATCTGAGTTCAGTTTACTAACACCCAAATCTATAGGGCGACTGGATCCTCTTCACCCACGAGGGTGGTGTTGATGTCGGTGATGTCGATGCCAAGGCTGAGAAGCTCTTGATTCCCGTCGACCTCGCCGAGTACCCATCCAACGAGGAGATTGCTGCTACTCTCCTCAAGAAGGTTCCCCAGGGTGTTCACAACGTTCTCGTTGACTTCATCACCCGCCTGTACGCCGTCTACGTCGACTGCCAGTTCACCTACCTCGAGATCAACCCCCTCGTTGTCATCCCCAACGAGGACAAGACCTCCGCCGCTGTCCACTTCCTCGATCTTGCTGCCAAGCTCGACCAGACTGCCGACTTTGAGTGTGGTGTCAAGTGGGCTATTGCTCGATCTCCTGCTGCTCTTGGTCTTACCAACATTGCTCCCTCTGCCGATGGCAAGATCAGCATCGATGCTGGTCCTCCTATGGAGTTCCCTGCTCCCTTCGGCCGTGAGCTGACCAAGGAGGAGGCCTACATCGCTGACCTCGATGCTAAGACTGGTGCTTCCCTGAAGCTCACAGTCCTCAACTCCAAGGGCCGTATCTGGACTCTGGTTGCTGGTGGTGGTGCCTCCGTCGTCTACGCCGACGCCATTGCCTCTGCTGGTTTCGCTGACGAGCTCGCCAACTACGGTGAGTACTCCGGTGCCCCCACCGAGTCTCAGACCTACCACTACGCCCGAACTGTCCTCGACCTCCTCCTCCGTGCTCCTCAGAACAAGGACGGCAAGGTCCTCTTCATCGGTGGTGGCATTGCCAACTTCACCAACGTCGCCAGCACCTTCAAGGGTGTCATCCGAGCGCTGCGAGACTTTGCTCCTAAGCTGATTGAGCACAACGTCTCTATCTGGGTGCGACGTGCTGGCCCCAACTACCAGGAGGGTCTCAAGAACATGAAGGCCGCCACCCAAGAGCTCGGCCTTAACGCCAAGATCTTTGGCCCCGAGATGCACGTTTCTGGTATTGTGCCCCTGGCCCTCGTCCCCGGCAAGTGGGAGGAGAGCAAGGCGCAGGAGTTCCAGGCTTAAGGGGAGAAAGCTTTACCAGGGCATTGGTATAGTATAAAGGGATGATGCAGGTATAAAATGAGATGCCTGCAGTGAACGACTTTTTGTACTGCAAGATAGACAAATGGGAACCAGGTGGTGCGATGCAATTCTTAGGGCTTGGGACCAACAACGGTCGAACAAGCCGTGTATGGCAGTATTTGAGCTACGACGGAAAGAAAGCTAATAGATCTGATGACACTTATGGATTTGATGAAATATCTTGGTGATTGAGAAGTCTTTTGCGTAATATGGGTTTCGTTTGTAAGCTATGATTGATACGCGAGATTCGTTCTTATTGATGAGGCTAATGCCGGCTACCTCAACAAACTTGTTTATTGTGAACCATGATATATGCCATTTTGGGCCCATTAACAGACTCCTCTGTTGTTAAGGACATAAGCAAGTGGCGGGCCACGATATTAAAGACGATTGTTAGCCAAGTACTGACTTGTCATGATGAACATTATTGTCAACGGCTATCAAGTAAATAAAGGTGAGCAAAACGATTCATTGATATACAGACCTTAGAAATAATGTTTCCTCAGCTCTGAAGCATTTCTTAAAACTGGATGGCCATCTCACGTGCTTCATCATGAGAAGTCCAAAGGGTGGTCACATGACACTGCGGAATTGGCACCGGTCCCGGAAAGGTTTGGCGTCTGTGGATTTTGACGCCGACTCTTGAGCTCAAGCTTCTTTGACGACGAACGACGAGACGAGAACGGCGGGCAGCTGTATCTTTCTGCGAATTCTTACGAGCCAATTGCAAGGAATCAATGGTAATATACTTGTATTCCTTCTATAGAAACCCTACTCACGCAGAAACACAGACCTAGCGCTTCAATTCCGATCAGCCACTGCCAACCACCGCCAACCATATACAAACATGGCCTTCTTCCGCATCACCCTGCACCGCTCCGCTATCGGTCTTCCCGAGCGCACACGAGGTGTTCTTGCAGCGCTGGGCCTGCGCCGTCGAATGCAGACCGTCTTCCATCCCGTGCACCCGCAGTTCGCCGGTATGATCCTCAAGGTTAAAGAGCTGGTTCGTGTCCAGGAGGTAGACCGCGTGTTGAGCCAGAGAGAAGTCAAGGCTGAGCGGACACCGGATCCTGGGTTCTACATTGAGAAGGCTGTGCCGAGGATGTAAAGGGGGGTTCATGATACCAAGAAGAAGAAATGGGAGTGTACTATACTGTAATGACCTTTGTATAAAAGTTGGTGTCAACTCGAAGAAAAGGATAGAGCCATGAACAAAGAAAAAACCAAAACCAAACAATTCAAAAGTCTCACTTAAGTGTGTCATTCAGAAGTGGGCAGTCGAGAAAAGGAGAATTGCGAGATTTGTCGAATTAAGACCTAAAACACCCTGAACACGATACTACTTAAACAAATGCATGACGAAGACCTCCATTATCCTACAGCTGTGCGTGTAGCGTCCTCTTATCCCAACCGCGATTGCTACCACCTCAAAAATGGCCGTGATATGAGCGGAGCCCCTTGTTTGTCTCCCGCTCGCTTTCCATCAGCCAGAGCTCGCAATTTGGCATCATCACCGGCATGATACACTCGAAAACGTCCCGATAGTCTGGCCTACAACAACCATAAGAGCCTAGTCGTAGAAGCTGTGGTTGCCTTGGTATCTGTTGCCCCTTAGAAGCTACGAGCCTTGTCGATGTACTCTTGACTAGGAGTCTCATACTCGTTGACGAAGTAGGTCTCGCAGTTACGTCCCAACCAGACGTTGAACTTGCCAATCTCCTCTCGGAGACGTGACACGGACTGCTGGTCCATGTTGGTCTGCGCCAACAGTTCAGGGAGGGAGACTGTTAATTTGAATTAGTCAAAAGTTATGAAAGGAAACAAAGGGGTACGCACCAATGAGTCGAGCGAGATGCTCTGCACCATAGACGTCACAGACGCTGGTGATTTCAGATTTCGTATCTGTGTTCTCCCAGAGCTTCTTCACACCCATGTACTGGTGGCGTTCGAAACTGCATACTGTTAGCGATCTGAATGATTTAACGGGAGTCACACTTACCGGTACAGTAGGATTCTGCTTAGAGCCTTCTCAAAGTACTCGCGGAAACCTGCGACGACTTCGTCCAAGATATCCATGCTGGATGATCCTTCCTCGCGATGGGGCCGCTCATGTGCAAGATAATCCTCCAAAATCTTGGTGACTGGCTTGGAGTGAGGGAGGGGGACCAGTTGGTTGTTCTTGGTGATGTTCTCCCAGTCATCAACTAGCATCGCTTGAATGTGGTCCGGGACTGGAAGATTGATCATGGGCTTGTTGTGGAAAGCATCCTCCTGGAAAATGATTAGCATATGATGAGCTCGTTAAGCAAGAAAATAGCATGTGGTCATTGTAGGCGAAAGTAAAAGTCAAGAGGCATCTGAGGGATGTATCTACCGTCTCGAGTTGGTCATACGAGCGCCGCTTGGGCTTGGTACCAGACTTGGGAGGCTTTGAACGAGACTGCTTAGGCTCAACTTTCTCCGGGGGCCAAATGTAGCGATTATCATGATGGATTAACTGTCCTGACTCGGTCACATAGCGATGGTTCTTGGGGGGGGAGCGAGTGAGATGATCAGTAGGTTCTTTGAGGCGGGTCAACTTGACCTTCCTGGAAGGCTTGGGGCCATCAAGAGATTCTTCAGCTTGAGCCGAATCGTCAGAGCCCCGAACATTCGAGGTAGGAAAGTCCTGCAAAGCAGCAAGCTCGCGAGGAGAAACCATTTCGCCGCTGTGTTGTTTTGTGGTAGAGGTAGGTTTGAGTGGGATAGGGGCGAGTGTTTGAACAAGGGAAATGTGAGAACGAGAGGGAAAGGTAAAGAAAGAGCACGGATACGTGGATATAAAAGAGCAAACATCAGCTGTGGGGGAAGATACAGTCTGCAGGAAAATGCCCGTCAGAGTGCGGGCTTGATGTTGGGATACGGGTGAGGAGTGAAAATAAAGAAAGAAATCATGTGGGAAATGACAGTGCCAGAGGCTTGGTAGGTAGTGCAGGCAGAATCAAAGATAGGTAGGGCTTGGTATAGGCACTGATCCATCTGATCAGATGGAAAAATGCACTTTAAAACACTGGCAACAATCCCACCAACTTTGAGGCAAGGAGAAATTGTTGAATAGTGTAACGGAGTGCAGATGCTTCGTCTTTCGAAGGTCTCACCAAAGGCCAACTGGGCCAATTTTTGTATATCCCAGCCCAGAACTACTGGAGACAACACTCGCATAAACCACACGCGAACCAACACGTGAATGAATCAGGGCAATAGAAAAAGATGCATCAAAGAACAAAGGGTTTCTTACCTGTTCCAACTCCCAATCTTTACCCCGTCTTCCTCCTCTGCCCCCTTGAACAGCAGCAGAGCCCGATCGCTCCTCGCTCACCCTGGCAGACTCAGCACCACTCCTAAGACCCTTTTTCGGCTGCTTGGTGCTTCTTTGGATGTTATGCTTCAGCTGCGCGTGCAACTGTGCAGCCAGCTCCTTGTGCTCATCGTCAAATGGTCGAATACGGTCAACCAGCACCCAGTCGTCCCAGGTGTTTTTCCATCCCTTATAGTGGACTTTATACTTGTACCCATCACTGGGCTTCTCGCCTGGCTGCACATCCATAATCTTGGCCTCATAGAGCATGTCCATGTGGAAACAGAGCACTTTTTCATCTTTGCTGAACGGCGGTGGCGCCGGTTGCTGTCGAGCAGGAGCCATGGCTGTGATTTGATGCGAAAGAGAAGAGTTACAATAGTGGTAGATAAAGAAGAAGTGTGAAAGGTAAAAGTGAACGGAGCACAGTTAGAGTTCTCCAAGGATGAATAGAGTCCAAAATTGATGAGTGTTGATAATCCAAGGCAAAGAATCAATATTGGGTTGGTTGGATGAGATGAGATTGGAGTGCCGGCCAGATACAGCACCTGTACAGTTTTTGATAACAATCAATTTACGGCAATGGTAGGTAAGGTACTTCGAGAAGCCAAGGTAGGTCGGTAGTGTTGGTAGGTACCCGTCACAATTATTAGTTCGCGTTAATGGGGGAACAGGGGGTCTACTCTTTGACCACGCACGCGACGCGACGGGCCCCTTCTTTTACAGCCCAGTCAAGCTGAGTTAGGCGTGATAAGATAAGAAATTGTAGCGAAGTGAGTGAATATGGCCCGGACTGGGCTGAAAATTAGCGGATTGGAGCATGTCCTCCATTCCACAAGGTCCCAGATAGGCTCTATGACGGGGTACCTTAGGTTTCATCACTGAACCCTCCACTGCAACTGATCCCCACTGAGCCAAGAATTGAACGCCGTCTCTCACTAAAAGGTTCCTTGAACTTGTAGAAATCACACATTCACCTTCGAGAACTTTTCAAACAACAAATCCCCCTCCACATACTCTCCTTCTTTCTGGTATCATATTCCTGTAACAGGCCATTGCTTCAGGTTGCTCTTCATCATGGCTAATAGCCCTGATCCCACCGTCGATTTGGACTTGGTTGTGGCTATCATTTGTGAGCATTCTGGTTTATATCCATCACCATAAATCAAATACTAACAACTATAAAAGGCGTCTAGTGCTACTTTCTCGGTTTCTGGACCTTTCTGTCCTTCCAGCAGGTAGAAAATATGCATCGAAGTTGCTCAGCTTTACGCTTTAGTCAATATTGCAAAAGCCTCTGAGGAGATTAGAGCTCTTGCTCCCCTGGCCAGGAAGTATATCGACGAAGAGCCAAATTTTAGGACAAAGGTACCTTCACTAAGAATTGCAGAGGATGTTATCTTGGTTGGAGGTGAGGCGGACGGAGCTGATCTTTTTGCTAACGTACGTGCCAGGACCACACCCCGTCCGGATGTTTCGTTGGCCCCGACAACAACCCACGCAAATTCAAAATACCCTCACCAATTCGATCTCGTTGCTCGTATCGAATCTACAGCCTCAGGTTTGTTCCTCGTCCTTGATTTCGTAGGCATCTTTACTAACCCCCTTGACAGTCTCACCAGTGGCTCAGGGGTGCCCTGGAACGACATCACAGCTTTTGCAGAAATTTCCCTTCGATGGCCGAACGATTTGATTTGCCATTAAAGCAGCTTGCTATTCTGTCGAGAATTGCTCACGATCATGTTCGGTGAGACATCTTTACTCGTCTTTTATTGAGTGTTCAACTTCTCGTGCCTTGTAAGGAGAACATCCAACATAGGAGCGAACAGAATGGATGAACGAGCACAAGCCTACTGTTACTCATATCACACCAACTATGGGTTATATTTTGGTAGGAAGCGTAACTTCTGAGTTCCCCCTACTAGACAAAGCCTTCTTTACTGATCATGTTCTCACTACCAGGGATTGCCGCCTACTTCGAAACCTGGCCGAAAACGCCAATATTGCTATCATGTATGGTACAACTGAGACCTAGCTGTTAGCTACTTTGAAATCCCTAGCCCTTCCAAGAATCCCAATGCTCTGGGTGCCCCTGAAGATACTGTGCCCGCTGGCAAGGACATGCAGAACGCGCAGCTTCTCGTCATTGATCACCAGGGCCGTAACAAGATTTGTGGTCTACTTCAAATGTTTACGAGATGTGAAAACCGAGGTTCGGATCACTTGAAGGGTTGAATGGCTGCTTATGCTGTCCCAACTACTTATGTAAGTCTTGAGAATCAGTTCAGCACTTTTGCAAGATTCGATTGCTAACACACTCCCAGATCACACTGAAGAAGCTTCTTCTTGATCACAACGGAAAGACTGATAAGTCTGGTCTGCTGCAGAGCAGACCGAGGATGCCATTGAGGATGACTTGGAGTATCGAGAGAAGCCCTTCCCGCAGAGCAAAAGGTTGCCACAAACTGGGCTGAACCCATTCCCGATCTCAACGCCAAAGCCATTGCTCTCTAGAACGACTTCTTTGATATTGAAGACCACAGTCTGCTTGTCTAGTAGATGTTGTTGGTTGTGTGCAAGACTCTCAGAGTGTCTTTCGACACCCCTATACGAGCACCCAAGCTTGGTTGGCTTCAATGCCCAGATTATCGATAAGCAACTCAAGGGCGGAGCTGCTGGCGAGTCAGAAGATGACGAGAACCCCGGATTTACTCGATCCATTAAATAATTGCCCAAGCAGCTTCCTACCAAGTACTAATCTGTTGAGCTAGCACACATCCGTGCTAAAGAAAGCCTGTTGTATTCCTTACTGATGTTTTAGGCTTTATAGGTGCTTATTCGATCAAGGATGTCCTGCAGCGAACCAGCCGCGAGATACAGCTTACTTCTCGTGTCTGAAGTGTCAAGGACCCTAAGGGGACCTTTTCTCGCCTTCGTCGCTTCCTGGGAGGCCATACTATGTGGCGAGATGAGTGTGTTTCTCGTTTGAGCTGTGTTGTCGGTGACTTGTCTCAGCCAAATCTTGGAACCAAGTCATCTGTGTGGAATAACTTGGCTTAGACGATATGGTCATATATAACGGTACCGCTGTTCATTGGGTCAAGCGATGTGTGGATATGATCACTGCCAATGTCGACTCTACCATCGACGCTATGAAGCTTTACAACAAAGGAAGAGCCAAGACTTTTACCTTTGTTAGCTCCACTAGTATCCTTGATACTGAGTATTACGGCAATTTCTTAGATGAGCAGATCAGCACTGGCCTGGGGGGCATTCTTGATGAGGATGATATGATGGGCAGTCGTACTGATTTTGGAACGGGCTATGGCCAGACCAATGGGTTTCAGAACAACTTGTTCACGATGCCAATAGACGAGGTCTTCACGTTACGATTGACGACCTGGATACATTCTGGGTAATACCAAAACGGGGTTTTGCAATACTGACGATTTCTTAATCCAAGTGATCAAGGTCCGCTCGTCGACACAGTCAACGCCTTACCGGTCAACTATCTTACGGATAACAATCTCCCGAGGTTGGATGTTTGTTTGTTTGTTTGTATATTTAACGCCGGTTCAGGTCAATAGGGCATAGGGCGCCTATCTAGCTGGTCAGGTCATGACATAGGGTGCAAGCTATAGTTCTAACTACTACCCAAGGTCGGATGCATCCAACGGAAGGATGAGTTGGAGAACTATGCTAATACTAGTGGGCAAGGAAAGGATCATGAGCAACATGCTCTTATGCCTTTGCATTACTTCTACGTCAACGATCTCCCTGCCAACACCAGACCCCCTGAGTTTTTCGATTCCAACACCGTCAAGATTCTCAAGGAATACGGGAAGCACTGGACTGGTCTCGATGAGATTTCAGGATACGGTGCTTTCTATGTTGATATCGACCGGTTCCTGCGGTTCCTGGCTGAGACTCAGTTTGTCTCTTGACCTACAGGCAGAGACGACCCCTTTCCGAGGTCAACTTGACGGCAACTGGCCACCCAAACTCCAGGCAAAATTCCAATGAATATGCAAAAGTATTGTGATTCAGCATTGAGATATGGCCGGTTTGATTGGAAATGGGACATGATCTAGCATCGATGTGCTCATAAACGAATAAATGTGAATATACATGTAAGTACCCTCAAGGACTTCATCCTAACGATGTATTCGATCGATTTATTATGGTATACAAGCAAGCTTGTGTTACTATAGCCTTACCACATAAAACAGTGCAGAAATAGTAGAATCTTGAAAGTTTTGTCACTCTCACTTCTGTTCGTGTAAGTCTATTGTTAGAATATACTGAGTAGGGGTCTGGGAAGTGGGGCACTTAACGCGTGGTTCCATGGCGCGTCGCGGCTCTATCGAATCCAACTGATATCACCAAGAACCAACCTTTCATGACTACTATACTCACCCGTGCTCGTTAATATCTTTTTGAAGCAACAAATACTCCCAATCATAGCATCCGTGATTGCCTAAACCTGCACTTAAATTGTGAAAATGGCACCCTCAGAAGCGGAACTCCTCGCCAACTACCTCATCCAGCCATCAACTTTGACCGCCATCATAACACTCGATCAGTTCAAGGCCCTCTTCCCCCGTCCGCTGCAATCTTCACCTCAAGTCCGATCACTATTTCGAGACCTTCAAGCGCAGCGTACAGATGTTCTCGATCAGGTCGCCGAGAACATTGCTGATGAGACCAAACGGGGAATCACAATGCGGCGAGAAGTCGTGCGGGCAAAGCGTGAGGCAGAGCGAGAGGATATAGACGCCGAGATCGAAATGGAACGCGCAGTATGTGCATTCGACAAATACACGTGTTACAGATACTAATTAAAGCTAGTTATTTGGCGATGCATCAGGTGCAGCGAATGCTAAGCACAGCCTCAACTCTGTTATTCCCGAACTAGAGGGAGCAGTGGGTGCTCTGGAAGCCGAAATCGAGCATTTGAAAGAGGAGGAGGCAACCCTGCTCGAGTCTGTGCAGCAGACTGTAGGGGCACTGAGCGATCTACGATACGGCAAATTCGCCAATGGCCAGATAAGCGAGGAGGTAATCGATGGCCTCAAAACCGTGGAAGCAGCCTGCGAAAGCAAGTCATAAACCATCAAATCACTGAAATGGGCTCTACGAGTTGACATGGCAGTTGTGGATCATAAACTTGATATAATTGCGCATCAAATCGACATTATCCTGGACATCAAACAACTGGACGACTTAATCATTAAAGCCCGCCAAAGCACTTGCTGAAAAGCAATTATCGGGCGCGCTGGGCACCAGCCTGGCCAGCCTGGGGGGCACCGTTCTGGCCTTGCATGCGACGGGACCTGTCGAGTATTAGCATCGTGCACACATCGTTCGCGAACTGGAAAGACTCACATCATGGTGCGGCTGCCGAAAGAAACGACGAGCATGAAAAGCCAGTTGGGAATCAGGCCCATCGCCCACGTGAAGTAGCCGAAGGGAACAGCAAGGCCAAATTGAACAAGCTTGCCGTTGAAGGGGTGGAACCAGCCGCTCTCAATGTGGCGGAGCTCGTCCTTGCTACCAGACTCCCGGAGGGCAACCAGGGTGTCGGAAGTGGTGGTGGTCAAGTTAAGTCTCTTGCTGTAGACCTCGACGGGCGCAGGCTCGGGGAGCATCTCGATCTGGTAGAGGCTGGCGGGCCCGGCAGACCAAGCATTGCAGAGAATGGGCTGGTTGTCGCAGTTCAAGTACGCCATATGAGGGGAGTTCTCGAGGAGCGCAAACTTGGCGGCGGTCTCGTTGAAGGCCTGCTCGACAGTTCCGCATCGGCCTGTGGTTGTGTGTTAGTCGGAGGTTAATGAATACGATGATGCCAATTGCGAATCGCACAACGTAGAGTACGTGGCGCTGCATTGCGGTTTATCAAACATACCATAGCAGGTCTTGTTTCCACCAGAAATGAGCAACCACCACTCCTCAGGAGTAGTAGCACCAGCTGAAACAGGCTCGTAGAGCGTCTCCTTCCAGTTCTCAAGGGTCAGGACATGAAGTCTCATAGAACCAGCCTTGGCCTCAGCAGCAGCGATAGGATCATGATGGCCCGGGTTGGGAATGTACGAAGCAAACTGCCCCATAACATTCTGGAACTGGGCCTTGTACTGATCGATAGGCGAGTCCTGAGCGGCGGCGAGGGCGGGCAGGGCCGCGAGAACGGTGGACGACGAGAAGCGCATATTGGCTATTGAGTGAATAAGCTTGTGATGATTGACAGTAGATTACGGCACAGCTAATCAACGTCGTCGATCTTGAGTAGACGGACTGGAGAGGAATAGAGAAGAAGAAGAAGAGAAGAGAAAGCGGAGAAGAAAATAAGACAAGACAAACAATGGCCAGATGGAAGATGGACGGGTTCCGGTGGAGATGAATGGATGGATGGATGATCTGGGTTGGCTACAGTACTTACTTTAGTACTGTCTGGAAAAGGACCCTGGTGAAATTGGATGCACGGGAAAAGCTGGATCCTTGTATCGTTGGGGATATTCTTCAGCAGGTAGCTTACTTTGGTCAACTCCTCATTACCTATCACCTTGGCTGCTGACTTAGAGCTAGCTACCTACCTACCTGGGTATGGAGTTGGACCCCTAAGAAAGTGGCATGGTTCTTTAGGTGAAAGTGGTATCGAGGATGTGGATAATAGGCACACTCAAGAGGCCAATGCTAATAATATCAATATTGAAATGTCCTCATGGTTACCTTTATATCCAGGTGCCGAGGTACCTCGCTTGACTCTCCCACCCAGTCAGTGTCCATGCACATGGCGTATTCCCCGCGTAAAGTCAGTCCCTACGTACAGCAAGAAACCAGTGATGACACCTATCGAGCAGCACTCACTCAATTTAATAGCTAGCTGCAGAATCTCGACAGAGGTGCTTCTAAGCTAACCAATGTCGTCTTAGTTATTAGCTAGTTAGACCAAGTTCCACTGAATCCTCTTGAGTCTTCCCCAACAATGGACACCCATGAACCTTCCGAGTACTAACACCAAGACACGGGCCGACACTTATTCCGCGACTTCCCATGTCCTTCGTCAAACGCACGCGTCGTCCATTGACTGATTCACGGTTCATGGCCAGAGGTTGTTGGTACCCAAGTTTGTACTCTTAATATTAAACCACCCATTTCTCCCAGGTACCTATTTTGTTGTATTGGTCATATTCTTCCATTGCTATATACATCGCTGCCCGTCGCCCGTGCTATTGTCTTGTCCGCCATTGCTACCTACTTTTCGTAACGACGACGACGACGACGCCGATCTCCTCTGTCGCATCCATCAATCATGAACAATCAGATGGCTCAGCAAGGCCAGGGCCAGGGCCAACAGGCTGCTGGCGGACAGGCTCAGCAGCGTCCGCCACCCATGTACCAGCCCAGCCAGATAAGAAATCTACCGACACTGAGTGACGAGGAGAAGTCCAAATATGAAGCGGGTTTGCAGGGACTTTGGAATAAGGCCAACGGGTCTGCCCAGAACAGTCAGGAGCACATCGCTGCCCGCCAGAAGATTATAGAGTTCTCCAAGATGCTCATCACCAAGATCCAGCAAAGGCGATCTCAGCAAATGCAGGGACAGAACGCCCAGAACCAACAGGCTCGCCCTCAGCAGATGCAACAGAACTCTGCCGGACAGGCTACTCAGGCACAGCCTCAGCAACAAACAGCTGGTGCTGCTGGTGCAGCAACCGGTAACCAAGCAGCAGCAGCCGCCGCCGCCGCCGCACGACGAAACCCGGTTCAAATTCCCGATCATATCCTACAGCATGTTAGTCGGATAACATTCCGAGCTCCAGCGCAGGTAGCCGAGAAATCTGGTGCGGATGCGAGCAAATGGATTGAAGAGATCAAGGAGCGTTATACCCGAGCGCTGTTGACAATGGACAATAGCAAGCAGAAGGTTGCCCAAATCGACAAGATAATTAACGATCGAGCAGCGGCTGGACAGCCTTTCAAAGAGGAGGAGCTTCGACAACTACAAATTAGAAAGGAACAACAGTTGAAACAACACTCGGATGCTCATAAGTGGGTTGACAGTGTTCGCAAACAGCAGGGAAACCTGCAGGGCACTGGTCAGGCACAAGCTCAGGCACAAGCGCAGGCACAAGCTCAAGCTCAAACCCAAGCACAAAATGCTGCGAGAAATTCTCAGCAAACTGCACCAGTTCAGCAGGCCGCAGCGACTCAGCAAAATCAACAACAGGCACAGCCGCAACAGCAACAACAGCAGCAGCCGCCGCAGCAAGCACAACCTCAACCTCAGGTAGCACAGAATCAACCTCAAGCAGCTCAGCAGCAGAACAACACCCAGAACAACGCTCAGAACACCACTGCGCCAGTCAACGCGGCCGTGGAGGTTGCTAAGCAGCAGTTAGCCGCCGTCGGCCGAGCTTCCCCAGTTAACGGTACACCAGGAGCAACACCAGCGCAGGCGCGTCCAGCACAAAGGACGCCTCAATCGGGACAACAGCAACAAATACCGGCTGCGCAAGCTCCGATCAAACAAGAGCCCGGTGCTGCTCCCGTAAATCCCGCGATGGCTTCAGCAGCTGTGCAAAACCAGGCTGGGACGCCAACCCAACAAAACGCTCCACGAATTCCTACGCCTCAGCAAGCAGCTGCGGCAGCAGCTCCAGTGACAGCGGCAGGCCCCCAACAGGCTCTCACTCACTCCGCTGCCATGGATCTCGCGAATTCGAAGGCTGTCAGCACCCCTGGAAGTGCTCCGGTGCCTGGCCGGCCTGCCGCCGCCGGAACACCTACACCAGGTAGTGCAGTGAATCAGGGAGTAATGGGACCTAACGTCCCCCAACAACCAACTCCACAAGGTCATCCTCACGCACATCCTCCACAACCTCAACAAACACCAATGCAGTCTAAAATGCCTATCCCCAAGGTGCTCCCCGATAAGGCCACAGCTGTACCGCAAGGTGTTGCGGTTGGGGGCGGAGTGAATACTGGCCGGCCTACGATGTCTCAAGGAAGCGGAACACTCGGTGGCGTTATGAACCAACCTGCGATGGCTAGAATCCCAGCCTACAATCACGAAGCTGAAGGCGATCACGTTTTGAGCAAGAAGAAACTGGATGAACTTGTTCGACAAGTATGCGGAGGACCGGCCGAGGGGCAGGAAGGAAACATGCTCACTCCTGAAGTGGAAGAGGTAAGGGCATCCGCCTACTGCAGTTCGGACGAAGTGGCTAACTTGATGATAGAACGTTTTGAACATGGCAGACTCGTTTGTTGACAATGTCCTGCACGCGGCCTGTCGAAACTCAAAAGAGCGCGGATCAAAGGTGCTTGAGATTCGCGACATCCAACTTGTGCTAGAGCGAACTTACAACATTCGCGTCCCTGGATACTCATCTGATGAGCTGCGCACCGTCCGCAAGATTCAACCATCGACTGGATGGATCGCCAAGATGAGTGCTGTGCAGGCAGCGAAGGTCATGCCCGGTAAGGGTGAATAGAAACCTGATGTTATGGGAAAGCAGCAGATAATAGGAGGTGTGTTCACGAACAGGAAACTGAATGCGGAATGTTTTGTGTTTTGAAAAACCGGCGTTGGGTGTATACCCGGAACAAACTGGCGTAAAAGGGAACTTGGTCTGGTATGAGAGAGGCTGTTATTACGTAGGTAGGGGGTAGACCAGGATGGATACAAAGCTCTTACAAGATGAGAAGGACTTTATCTTGAGTTGATGGGACAGAAATACAAGCCAACATTTGTTATCCTCTTGACATACCTATATCGTAGTTGTATCAAAGCATATACATGCATAGGATACTACCTGTTCCACAAAAGTTACATTGGAATCACATCGATTCAACAAATTCGTAGCATTAATAGACTGTCAGGCTCTTACTCTACATCGATCGTGATATCAAAAGCTGGAATCTCTTGTTGTTGATGGATGTTAGTGGCTGACATAATCTGTGCATAAAACTGCACAGCTTATCGCGCTAACCTTTGTGCAAGAGGCTGCTGCAGGCAACATCGAGACGTCACTGCTTCTGCCCCACAATCTAATACCTGGTGCCAGCTTATTAAGAAGCCAGTACTCCGTACTTAGCGGTACTTGTCGATACAGCGAGATAACCCACATTCAGAAAGTACCTTTGCAGTCTCCTTCTGTTGTCGCCTCAGTTGCCCGCTGGCCAGTTAGCCCCGGTCTCCATTTAGTGAGCTAGCACCAGCAACCAGCAGCATCACCTTGAATCTCTCCCAATTCCATAACCAAACTCTCCACGACGACCACGGTCTTGACCTTTCTCCCCTCGACACGGGTCTAGCTTCACGGTCTCGATCTTATACTATTACAATCAACTCACCGCAAGCTCTCCCACGCAGACGCCGCGACAAGTTGAGACGCGCGCACAGTCTTCTCCCACTATCGTCATCAACAGCTTCTGCTCCGACAAACCCAGCCTTATATTTACGCAATACATATAAAGTCTTATCGTCATGCCTAGCAAGACGCCAAACAACAACAACAGCAAGAAGCCTGCCGGGAACAACGCCCAGAAAAACAAGGACGTTGAGATGAAGGACAGCACAAAGCCCAAGGGTAAGAAGTCCGCCAAGGATGGTGATGAAGAGATGACTGTCGTCGTTCCTCCTTCCAAGTCGAAAAAGTCCGACAAGACTGATGCTGAGGGCGATGTTTCAATGGGTGAGGAAGAAGAAGAGGCCAAGGTTGACCCTGTGGCACAGACTATCGCAGGTGAGTAGTTCCCATGGGAGCTCGACAAGCTCAAACACAACAGTCACTAACATTGGGCCCTCAACGCAGATATTAAGAGCAATTTTGCCTTGATAGACCGTGCCGTTTCCCTCTTCGACGCCAGATTCTCCCTCCGCGCCCTGCGATCTATCTCCATCATCCGCAAGCGGTTGACCCCCGATATCATTGCCCAGGTCATTTCCGAGGCTTTCCCAGCTACCGCCAACTCGAGTGCTATTGTTAAGCCACTCCTCTCTGCCATTGAGCGCGAGGATGTCACCCTCGGCCGACAGAGTGGTTCAGAGATGGAAATCGACGAGGCCAAGACGCCTGGTAAGAACGGCTCTAAGAAGGAGGCCAAGGATCCCATTCCTGAGATCGATATCTTCCTCGGCATTCTCGTTCAGGTCTACCTCTTCGACTCGAAGCAGTTCCAGCGCGGAGCCGACTTCTCCAAGTACCTTTCGGACAGGGTTCAGTCTCTCAACCGCCGCACACTCGACTCTTTGTCTGCCAAGGTCTACTTCTACTACTCCATCTTCTGCGAGCATATTGCACCTCTCCCACCTTCCCCTCAGTCTCCTGTAGTGGCCATCCGACCGACTCTCCTCGCTGCTCTTCGAACCGCCGTGCTACGAAAGGATGTCGACACACAAGCCTCGGTCATCGTGCTTCTGCTGCGAAACTACCTATCGACCTCGCACATCAACCAGGCTGATCTGTTGGTCTCGCACACCCAGTTCCCCGAGAATGCCGTCAACAACCAGGTGGCGCGATTCCTTTACTATCTCGGTCGCATCCGAGCCATTCAGCTGCGCTACACCGAAGCTCACGAGCATCTCACTGCTGCCACCCGAAAGGCTCCTTCTAGTAACTGTGCGCTTGGCTTTGCTCAGACAGCTACTAAGCTTCTTTATGTTGTTGAGCTGTTGATGGGTGACATTCCTGACCGGTCCATGTTCCGCCAGCCAACAATGGAGGTTGCTCTGCAGCCCTACTTCCTGCTGGTCAAGTCGGTCAGGGTCGGTAACCTCGAGGACTTTGAGACAGCAATTGCTGATCATGCCGATACTTTCCGACGAGATGGCACCTACAGCCTTATCCTCCGTTTACGGCAGAACGTCATCAAGACAGGCATTCGCATGATGTCGCTGTCTTACTCTCGCATCTCTCTTCGAGACATTTGCATCCGCCTCCAGCTCGGCAGCGAGGAGTCGGCCGAGTACATTGTTGCCAAGGCCATCCGCGATGGTGTGATTGAGGCTACTTTGGACCGTGAGAGGGGCTTCATGAAGAGCAAGGAGGTTGGTGATGTCTATGCTACTCGTGAACCGGGCGAGGCGTTCCACGACCGAATTCGAGCCTGTCTGGCTCTCCACGACGAGAGTGTCAAGGTTTGTTTCCCATTGCCCCCCAGTAAAAACCGAATCTAACCATGACTAGGCTATGCGATTCCCTATGAATCAACATCGCCTCGAATTGAAGAATGCCCAGGAGGCTCGAGAGCGTGAGCGTGAGATGGCCAAGGAGATCCAGGAGGGCGACTTGGATGAGGATGACCTTGGTGGAGAGTTTGATGGTATCTAAACTTGTATATCGTCCGGTCTCGAAAGCATTTGCTCTTGATCAGGCTCAAGAGTTCCGTTTGCCGACAGCATCGAGTACTCTTGGCTGTAGTTTCTACTAATGACCCGCTTGGCGCTTAGAGTGGCAGTGGTTGTCAACTGGAATACGGTGATAGAAGGGGAAAGGGTTCGGGGTGTTATCGAGGCCTCCTTGTATGTGATTAGATGCTTAGTACAGAGGAAATATGAAAGCATGGGTTTATGCGTCTTGCAGGAGGATTCCAACGACCCAACATATCTCCCAAGACTTGCTCAGTATTCAAAGGATAAACCAATAACTTGGCTTGATAAAATTCCTTTACTAAGTAGCTACCATCGTCCCCAAAGCATTTGCTCAGGCATTATTTCAGTATGTTCTTTTGCAAGGAGTGCAGGGTGGACAAAGCAAATTATCCTCGACAGTAAGGAGATGTTGTCCATACATGATGCACAATAACATTCAGCCATGTAACCAATCGTGGGGAGCTGGCGCAACGGTAGCGCGTCAGATTCCAGAGCAGTAACATGCTCGAGCTTCCTGAAGGCTATCGGTTCAAATCCGGTGTTCCTCACTCAACTATGTTTTTTTTTTCATGATTTATTTTAAAGTTACTCTAATTCTTCCGAATTTCCTTCAAATGAATAAAAAACTCTGTCAACACGCATTCATTTGGGGGGCTGGCGCAACGGTAGCGCGTCAGATTCCAGTGCATTACGTGCCGGAGATTCCTGAAGGCTATCGGTTCAAATCCGGTGTCCCTCACCATCTTTTTTTGTCTATTCTTCTTTTGTTAGTATATATATATATATACATATACCCACGATAGTAACGAGGACTTATTGATGTGAATAAGACAACGGCTTTTATAACACAGGAATAAAAGTCATGATGCATCCGGTCAAATAACTTTTGCGTCAGTTATTAATTAATAGGTGTTAAAGCTGATGGCTCACTCAACCTGAACAAGTGACAACCCAGAAGCAATTGTGCATCTTATACACACTTGCTTCACTCCAAGCAGATCAGGTTTATCTGCTTTGGCAGCCCCTTGTCGCTAGATCATACAGCGACTAGAGAATAAGGACTTCATTACATCATGAAAAGAATAGAATAGGCAGCACATGTCCCCTTTCCGTGTTTTGCTTAAATCTAGGCCTTAGGCACTTACTATTGGATCGGAGCGCAAGTATCGTGAATGCTTTGGACTGACTCATTCGGCAAACATGTCACTAATGTCAAACTTCACTGCGCCCTGCGCTTGACATGTTTTTGACACGCCGCAAGGACCCCTTCGCCCTTCGCCCTAAACCCTTGTAGATTACCCACTTGTAAGGCTGATTATGGCTGAATATATCACGGACTATGTAGGCAGATATGTATATATATAAAGGTCAATAGAAGCGGTGGAAGACTCTTTGTTTTGTTTTCTATTCTCTAATAAGACACACCAGTTGAACCTGTTGCAAGTTGTTCAATATCACCTCAAGGCCTGAATTCGACACCTTGGACATGGCTTCCGCTACTGAGCTGCGACCTACGCAGCCGCCCTCGTTTTCCATACACCAGCAAGCAACACCATCGACCAAATATCGCGATGAGGTAGACATGGACCAGGCGGTTCATCTCGCAACTCTCTGCCGTAAGAGCATCGTCGACCTCGACACCCATCTTCCGGGCTTCAACCCGTCTCATCCTTTCACTGTAGATGAGATCATTGCTCTGCCGTTGGACGAGCATCGTATCGATGATGCTCTTCATGACCTTCCTCGACGCAAATCTGCCCGTCACAATCTGGCCGTAGCTATTGCTTCGTTTCTGTATCCTGTGCATCAGGGTTCGCTGACGGCCATCATACGCTACGAGGAAGATCGCGTGCGGCTGCGTGCCTGGGCTGCGCTGCAGCGAAGATATGACATGCTCAAGGCCACTATCCGCAACGGTCATACCACTCGAGGCCTTTCCAGCGGTGCGGCCCCTGGTGTCCAAGCACCTATTTGGGCTTCCCGTATCCTGTCTCAGGGTGTTTGGGACCCTGCTAAGCATCCTATCTCGCTTGGTGGAGTTCCGGCCATTCCTATGCCTGTCGAGATCGCCCATGAGGCTGATCTTGCACCTTTCCTAAACCATCTCGAGGATGGCGGCACTTTTGAGCTGAATGGCAATGAGAAGGGTTTCGAGCTGGATGGTGGACGAGGTGAGCCTTACTACGGTGTTAAAGGCGCCGAGTTCCGCAAAGGTGTTGTTTATGAGGATGGTCGTATGGATCTTTGCAAAATGGTTGTTGGACCCGATCATATTGGTAAACTGATGGACTCACTTCGACCCAATGAGTTCGTCCGACACTTCCTTCTGGGCAATAATATCATTGGCCCGGTGGGAGCTCATGAGGTAGCCAACTTCATCCACGACCTTCCTGACCGGATGGATACTTGGTATCTCGCCGGAAACTGCATTGACGGACCTAGCCTCAAGATTCTCGTTGATGCCATGGTCAAGTCTGAGGCTATCACCAACATCTGGTTGAAGCGCAATCCACTGGGAGCGGGTGCGTCTAAAGACGTGTATAGACTCATCACTGGAGTCAAAAACCTGCGAACTCTGGATCTTGATCAAACTCAACTGGGTGATGAAGGAGTTGCAGACCTCTTCAACCGCTTGGCTGGCCATGAGATGTCTGAGGGTGCTAAACTCTCCCTGAAACATATATATCTCAATGGCAACGGCATCTCAACTGAGGGTGCCAGAGCCATTGGCAAGTTCCTCTTGTCGCCGCATTGCGGCTTGACGTCCATCTACATGTCATCCAACCCGCTTGGGGATGGTGGTGCAGAAGCCCTTGCTCAAGCACTGCCCAAGGCACCGTATCTGGCTCGATTGCTCTTACAGTCGATTGGAGTCAGCACCAAAGGTGCCATTGCGCTGTGCAAAGCTGCCACCGGTCATCCAACTCTCGAGGTGTTTGATATAGGCCAGGCCTTTGCCACTCAGGATCTCGGACAGGCCTACAACTACATTGAAGATGACGCTGTGCCTGCCATTCAGAACCTCGTCCAGACCGAGAGCCATCTGGCATACCTCAATTTTGGACACATGCCCGTCACGCCCCCAGCATTGAAGGACATATCAGAGGCAGTCCTCAAGAACTCGACCCTCGTCTTCTACGCGGCCTACTCGGTTCTGCCGGATCCAACCCTCAAGCCCGCAACCTTTAGACCCACGGTGGACACACACTTTGCCAACCCAGCTGAGCCGACCAAGCCACAGATCGAACTGAACAAGACTGTTCAGGAGCACCTTGCTGCCAACGTCAAGACTCGATATGGCGAGGGAACGTCGTACAGCCAGTTTATGGAGGACGACAGGCGATGGCTCGTCAGCGATAAGACGGATGTGCGCAAAATTGACAGCGTGTATCGTAATCGCGATGCTGGTCTCGCCCGTCGACGGCTTTTGACTCTAGTCAAGAATTGGGAGGAGGGTGATGAGACTCTTGACCGTGTCATGGCAGCTCATGCGCCATCTTGCTCTTTGCGCCGACACTGAGAGTAGAGAGAGCACTTGCTCCCTTACTTGACTCGACGAGTGTATGTGGTTCTTTTGAAATATTGTATTGTTTGTTAGTAACTCAAATTGAAACCAAGTGTGTTTAAGCTGCTTGTCATAAAATTGTGATTGAGGTATTGTAGATGGTAGACTCAACACCAGGTATAGCGACTTGAACTAGATGTATTGCCTCACAGCACGTGATAGATATAGTGATAGGTAGCATATCCCCGCGTCGCGTTTCGTCCCTGCCATGCCATAACGAATGTAGATTCGATCGCATGACTTTTGCTTTAAAACATCATAAACCTAAACTCAAAACAATCAATCAATAATAAACTCTTTAGCCTCAACCTTCTCTCCACGCGTGACTTTCCAATCACTATAAACGAGACTGTCCTACCTGCCAATAGCTCGACTTATTAGGGAGTCTACCTCCACTTCACTCCAAAAATCCTCTCCATCATATCATATCACTCAAACACGTTCGTT
This sequence comes from Fusarium verrucosum, assembly GCA_013623715.1. NCBI lineage: Eukaryota > Fungi > Ascomycota > Sordariomycetes > Hypocreales > Nectriaceae > Fusarium > Fusarium verrucosum. The sequence goes on from JABFFJ010000025.1 coordinate 150,507, forward strand.
CCTATATCGAGGGTCGCACAGCGATGCCTCAAAAGCGCAAGCGACCAGACCAAGACCCCGCAGAACGAGAATCCGCCGATAACCCTCAATCCAAACCCACCACCGCCGTCGCGCGTCGAGCGACGCGTCAAACCCCGGTTATTCCACCAACACCAGCTCCAACAACCCAACCGAAACCACAACCACAACCACGTACCGAAACTGCTGTGCCGCCGCCAGTAATACCCGCGCTCTCATCAGCCTCGTCCAAGATAACGACCTCCCCGGAGCAGAAGCGTAGCCGCACCTCCAACGGTCGTTCTCAGCCGAATCCGTCGCAATCCACTGCCACGGCGCAAACCCAACACTCACCTCCTGGACTGAGATGGCCTCCGCCTGAACATCCAGGCCCAGTAACAAGGCCTCCTCTAGCGACAATGACAGCCATTCCCCCACCTCGGCCCACTGCCGCTGGTCGTCCGCCTTCAGACTTGGTTGCGCCCGAGATCACATATCATGTGCCTCAGTCGCATACAAACTCGTTGCAGCGGACCTCAGCTCTTGTCCGACCTCATGGCCCTACGGCACAACCACCGCGTATACTCGAACGACCGCCGCCTCCCACAGTCACACCAGTTCACCCTCCCAAGCCCCCCGTGGCACCCTCTGTACGTCCGCCATTACGAACCGATCGCAACATTGATAAAGTCGTGTTGGGGAATATGTGTTTTAGCACGTGGTACCCTAGTTACTATGGAAAGGAAGTGCTAGGTGAATCATCAGGCAATCTCAGCAAGACGGGCAGCAAAGACCCGGGCGCCAAAGATCAAGCTACGGGTGGCAAGTCATCCTCCAGACGGGATCGTGAACACCATCCTGTAGTTGATCGCCTTTACGTTTGCCCCAGCTGTTTCAAGTATTCTAAAGAGTTGGTTGCGTGGTGTCATCACGTCCACGTATGTGAGCGAAAGGCTCAGATACCAGGTCGCAAGATATACGTTCACCCACGAGGGCGCAGAAAGGTTCTTGTGCCCCATGACGTCAAAGTTTCTGGGCCCAAGCGACGAAAGGGAGAGGGGAACATCCGCTACGTAGAGGAGATTGTACAAGATGAGGGAGAATGGAGCATCTGGGAGGTCGACGGCGAAAAGGATGGGGTAGGTTTATGTACCACAACGAAGAAGGTCGCAATACTAACATAGGTCCCAGCTCTTTTGCCAGAACCTATCGCTTTTCGCAAAGCTCTTTCTCGACAACAAGTCGGTCTTTTTCGATGTCACGGGCTTCAACTACTTCCTACTTGCCTATACGCCGCCTCCAACTCGGCCATCGCAGACTACAGCAGACCCTGAGCCCCCGACACCTCGGATCACGGGATTCTTCTCAAAGGAGAAGATGTCATGGGACAATAACAACCTCGCCTGCATTCTTGTATTCCCCCCATGGCAGCGAAAGGGCCTTGGCGGCTTGCTTATGGGGGCTTCGTACGAGATTTCGCGGCGGGAAGGTATTCTAGGCGGACCGGAAAAGCCAATATCGGATCTTGGAAAGAAAGGCTACAAACGCTACTGGGCGAGCGAAATCGCGAGGTGGCTATTAAATATTAACATGGATGCAGAGACACCGGATAATGAGGTTCTCGTGGATCTCAATGATTGCAGCCAGGCAACGTGGATTCTTCCCGAAGATTGTCTGCAGGTGCTGAGAGATATGGGTGTTGTCGAAGGGGCGGGTTTGGGCCCCAGTAAGCCTGAAGAGAAGCCCGTCACCGAGGCGGATGCGGAAGAGAAGAAGGGTGAAGAGACAACGAAGAGTCCGCCTGCTGCTGATGGGGTAGTTAAGGAAGAAGTGGTGACGGTGGTCAAGATGGTACCGCGAGTACGGATAGATAAGCAGGCGGTCCGTCGATATGTGGCCGAGAACCGCATCAGCCTAGAGCGCATGTGCGATGCTGCTGGGTTCGTCGAAGGTTATGCGATCAAGGCGCCCGAGGAGGTGGAAGACGAGGACGAGGAAGTAGAGTAGTGACGGTGTCGGGATTTAGTTGGTGTGTGATATGTTGGCATGTACATATAGATTAGACGCTTCGGCGATAGTGATACCCCTTTTATCGAGTCAATTGAGCTTTCTCTCGAATCATGATGTTTCAAATGACTTGTATGGGACTTTGTCATGCAATTGAGCCCTGTCATGATGGATCTCGAGTTTTGTCCTGTCTTGTTGAAAGGATGCCGAGGTTGAATGGAGAAAGATTCGACAAGGGCGGAAGCACCAGTACTTGACATTGTGTCCGAATAAATCAAGAACGGTGTTTCTATGATTGTTGAGTCTTCTAGTACGTATTTGAAGAGTTCACCAGGGCCAATGGCTCTGTATTCTTCTGTTATCACTGTCCTCTCGTTCGTTTCATCGTTATCTTGTGTCTCAACATGAGCTTTCCCAAATAGGTAGGGAGCTTAGACCAGCTCGACGACTTTCGCACCGGGTTCCTTTTTTTTCTTTTTTAGAGTCCGTCCGTCCCGACTGTGCCTGGCCTGGCCTGGCACGCCCCTTGAGCCGAAAACTTTTCGTCAAAGTCACTGAGCGAGCGAGTTACAGGCCCAATCTCGGCTGCTTTTGTAGGGCCCTAGCTGCTGCCCCAGACTCCCAACTCTTGTCCATTATAGATTTGAGTGAGATTCAGATGAGATGAGATGTAAAATATGGGGAGTTTAGGAACCCATACTATATCCATCCATCCTTACACCTGTAGCCTGTAGGTCGCGGCTGAACAGGTCAAGGCTGTAGCGAGGCTGTATACAGTGCGAGCCTACATATCTTGACACATGATTGATAGGCTTTCACTTGAACACTTCATGAGCATTCATGAGCATTCATGCGTATCAAAAGCAATTGCTCCATCACAACAGTTTGAGCTTCCCTCTTCTTCCTGTAATGAGAGAGAAGTGAGCAGCGTCAGAACATCGTCAGAGCCCAAGCATTCCCAATGATACTAGTCAGGTATAAAGTAAAAAAAGTTGAACTCAAGCAATGAAGTCAATAGAAGTCCTCTGAAACTTGCTGGGCCACGGCAGGCTGCAGCCACCCGCTCAGCCGCTATTATTCGCTGTCCTATCATATCGGCGGTCAACCCCAAATCTGATCTGTCTTGATCGGCAGGGAAAATTTTTCTCTTACCCAATGACACAAAGTGAACGCCCGGTCCACTTATCATTTCCCAGCTTTTTCAGTGCCAGAGATGATAGATAGTATCAAAGCTGGAGTTGTTATTTGTAGGTGACTGATACTTAAAGAACCAGCTCAGCTTGCTAAACATCATGCATGGCCAGTTGGATTTGACGACTGCCAAAATTAAACTCGACACATCACATCTTGATCATGATATGTTGAAATTGCATTGATCAACAACCACGCACCACCCTGACATGTTGTCGACGGGCGTATCATCTGTATTGGTGGCGTCCATTCTTTTTGAGCCCCCGACATCTTAGTTGTCTTCTCGGTCTCAGCATGTTTGGCTTCAGTGCCAAACCCATCCTTCCAGGTGTCTTTATGGTCCACCCACGTGCAAGATTCCTCCGCTGATTCGCTTTCAACTCGTACTGTGCTCTGTCACCGTCATTGTACACATCCTGTTTCGCAGAGGTTTGTTCTTGTAAAACCAATCATGATCAGTTCTTGGTGACCTATGTTCAGGTACCAAATAGATAACCTGCCTTCATATGAGTAGCCTTGAAGGCCAGCACTGCAGTAGTACCTCGTGTCGTCCAGAATAAAACTTTTTAATTATTTCGAGACAAACTTCTCATGCCTGCCGAATATTGTCTTTCAATTCTTGTTCCAATTGATTGCAATTCGAGCTTCTTGTCAATCTGATAAAGTTCAATCAAGCTTTTTGGTTGTAGCATCCCGACTTCTCGGACATCCGTTAGGGCCGTCGTTGTCCGTTGCCTCCAAACGTCTTTTTAGTCTGGGAGGGTACTGTAGGTACCTTGGTAGGGGTTTTGTTCCGGCTTTGTCCCTCTTTCGTACCGAGATTTCGCTCAATGTTGCGCGTTCCATCGCCGGTCCAACCCCTAGTTAGCTGCCAGCCAGCCAGGTGCGTGCTCATCGTGGCCCTTCGACCATGATTCATGGTCCACCGCCAAGCGCGTCCCTCCGACCGTAAAAGCCTCAGGCCTTAAAGTCTTCCAGTTCTGTCCTGTCCATCCAGAGCAATCACAGCTCAACATTGTAGGAACTCACTCCACCCGATTTCCTCCGACGGCTAAGCAACCCGTGCAGACCTCAATCCCCTGTCTAATTCGCACCCGGGATATCATTCCTATTCTCTTCATTTTTCAGTGCTCTTCGACTCGCTAATCACCACGTAATTGTCCTGTTTGTGGGCGGTTTTCGTCTGTTCAAGTTCGTTCGTATCCGAGTCGTTATTCTCACCCGTATCGCCCGTGAAAAGTCTCGCCCACATTCATCGTTATTCCTCTTCTTCCCACTGTTGCCCCGGCTGACTTCCTCACCCCCCTGCCAATATCCACCCGTGTGGGCCCACAATATCCTCACTTTCTTCCCGGCTCCAGGCGCTCTCTCTTCCCTTTTCCTTTTCCCACTGCCGTCCTGTCTCGTGCTGAGCTCCGTATCTCTTTTCTTTAAACCTCCCATCAGCCTTCTCCCTCTTTCAAACATCAACCATCTCCCCTCACACATCAATCACAATGGCCTCTTCTCGTGTCTTCGCCTCTCGCCTGGCCTCCCAGATGGCCGTCAAGGCCGCTCGCCCTGCTGTCCGCGCCCCCATCGCTGCTGCCAGCAAGCGAACCATCTCTGGTAAGTTTCTGATGCGGCAAAAAATTTTCTTCGAGCTCAATTGAGCTCGGTGTCCAATCCGACTCGACCGAACCTCGTCCATTGCGATCAATGAATAGTTCGCTCACAATCGATTCAAGGCGCCAGCCCCCTCCAGGCCATGAAGCGTCAGACTCTTCTCCAGGCCACCACCCGCAACGCCTTCCAGGTTCAGCGCCGTGCCTACTCCTCCGAGATCGCCCAGGCCATGGTTGAGGTCTCCAAGAACTTGGGTATGGGTGCCGCTGCCATTGGTCTGACTGGTGCCGGTATTGGTATCGGTCTCGTCTTCGCCGCTCTCCTCAACGGTGTTGCCCGCAACCCCGCCCTCCGTGGCCAGCTCTTCTCTTACGCCATTCTGGGTTTCGCTTTCGTCGAGGCCATCGGTCTTTTCGATCTGATGGTTGCCCTCATGGCCAAGTTCGTAAGTCAATCCCATATTCTCACTCAGATAGTCACCTTTGAGCATTGGCTAATTTTACCCCACCCCAGACCTAAGTTATTTCCCGGCCAATTGGGTAGGCTCGTGCCGAATGATCGAGCCAACGATACGGAGGAGGCTGCTGAGCGTAGTGCATTGTGCCATGTCTTAAAAAGTTTGACCTGGGTGCACATGTTGCCAGCTTGCACGATAGAGGGGAGGTTGTCTTGTAATAGACGGGATAGAGAACTGGGAGTGACATTCATCATAGGCACTTGCCTATGATTGGAGTTGGGGAAATTCTGCATAATTCCTCCCAGGGATCGATTTGTAAAATAAAAAGCCTCATTCATCCCGCTTCATCCAATACATCAAGATGTTTTTTCTTGTTTGACTACTAAGAAAATGCACATCCCCCCTGAAAAAAGTGACTTCATATAATCAGGGTCCGAATTGACGTCTCAATTGACTTGCATTCGATGACATCGTTCCGAATAGCTCTCAGTGTTGCATGATAGCTGCTGTGAACATGAGGCATTTGCTATGCCTGAGCTCCCGTGGGCCGGTGCCGGGGTTGGCCAACTAACCGGGCAGGCTTGGAGACAGTTAGACAGACACTCGTCTTGCCAGCTTAGCCGAATTGACCCGGGGCCTGACCAAGGCGGTCGGTCTCTCTTGACGTCTAGATGCCTGTGTTTCAAGGCATTCAACTGCGATCGAAGTTTCTTTCATGATATGGAGGAATCTCCACACGGTGTCAATTCTGCCCTCATTAGCGTGTGTCGCTAACCGTAGCTTTTCGCTTGCATAGACCAATCGGGCGGCATGAGCGAGTCGTTCAAGTGGGCTGAAAAAAGATTCAATGCCCAGGGGATTTGTTAGTGGAGCTGCTGAGAGGGTATGTAAGGAATGGCAAATCCGCCTAACCACGATGCCACGGCCTGATCTGGAGTGCTGTGATTCCAGTCGTTGAGCAGATCTGAATGCCAGGTCGAAACGCAATGCTTTCAAGCATATGGGTAATCAACCGTTCGACATGCTACTCTCAAAGATGATCAACGTTGCCGAATCGCATGATCACAACGAGCACTGCTAATCCTTCCTCAACTCGAACTTTGAACATGTGCATGGCAGAGCGTCGACGACCGTCCGGACGAAACCAACGAGCCTATTGACGACGAAGTGCTGGATAGAGTGACCCAACCGAAATCGGGAAGCCTCAAACGTCATCACCGCAGCCCTTCCCGTGAAGTAATGATGCGTGATGGAGCGAGCATCAATGTGTGGGTTGGAGGATACATTGATTCAGATGAATCGATGGTAGCAAACTTGCAATCGACAATGGAACTGAGAAGAGAGGGCATTTGGCCGGGTTGAAAACTGACAAGTTGTACCAACGGCGACACGACGATTGTTTCAAGCAACGACAACAAATGCGGATGAGGGCACGCTAGGAACATCCGAGATCAATGTTGAGGGGCAGTTCCAGTGAACAATGACGTTGAGGAAGCGATGGCGTGAACCAGGGATCAGTGATATCTTTTCGTGAACCTAGTGCCAGTCCCGATGGGCAGATTTCATGATGTTGTTGACTGGCATATGAGATGATGGACTCTCAGGCATGTTTCCAGTTCTGTTCTCAATTCTCCAGGTCGAAGAAGGTAGGGAAGTTCAGGCTTCGAAGGAGTATGAAAGAAGAAATCTCAACCACAAACCTGAGCACAGATACGGGATCATCTCCATGCTAGTCTCTGCTGGAGAGAACGCGATTCTATCGGTGTCAGTATGCCACGATAAAACTTCTCGTCTCTCAACTCTTACCTTGACTTACTCGATATCCTGTCGTGTGTTTTGACCAAGTCCTACCCTACTCCACCGTGGTTGAAGCATTGGCGCCGTTTTTGTCGGTCTAAGTCGTTCGAAGGCGACAACGAAATCACGACTCGAGCACATCCGCCTTCAAACTCGAAGAAACCAGTAAAGGGGAAAGAGAAGGGAACGAAGGGTATATGAAGGCTGCATCTTGGGTTTCATCCTGTTTCTTTCCCCTCACTTGGAATCACATGACTTGCGAGTCTTGCCTGGCAACCCGGCACGCTCTCTTCAAGCCATTGTGTCACATCACAGAGGGATTCGCAAATCAAGGCGTGCTGAGAATGCAGGGCGCGCGGCGGGTGCAGACGACGGCAATTAGGTGTGGAGGAGAGACATTGTGTCTTTGTTTCGGTTGTCAGAGTTGTGTGTAATAAGGAGGGAGACTGTGTCGACGAGAGCATAGCCAGATGAGGGCGGATGCAAAGGTGAAGAAAGGAGAAGGTCGGGCTGCCTATTGTTATTGACAGAGACAGGTTTCGAGTAATGCCACAGCGACAAACTGAGATTATCCGAGTCACAAAATGAGGGGAAGACAACAACGCCGTGGCTGCCGCGCACGACCTACCGTACACCTAGATGAAGGGGGCAATCGGCCGAATAGGGTCTGCTGCATTTGGCAGGAACAGCCTCTGGATGGCACCTTCCCGTTTTCTGCGATTGGCCATTACCACCCATCCACGGCGCGTTCCTTGAGCCTTGGGGTGCCATCGACCATCCAATACGTCAGCAGAACCCAAATACATTAGTAGACAATTGTGTAGTGGTTGCGATGTGTCAAAGCGCGAAGGGAAAGGATGTTCTAGCCTACGGTTGCCTCTTTCTTTTCTACTGATATTTGACTTGTGAGAGTATAAAGCTTTAAATAGAGTCTATTTCTCTACTGCCCAGTAAAAGACGTTACACACTCTCACGCGACATCTCTCGATATCGATTCTTTGCATGAGGCGGCAGTCAGAGGCCATTGAAAGCGGGGAAGCTGGAAAATCCGGGGTAATTAGGGTACGGGTAACCTTGACCTCCCTTCCGTTGTGGAGCTGAATTATCGTGTCTGGGGCCAAGATTGGATGTTTCTCGGGTTTCGCAGGGTGAATTCCTTGCCCCCATCATTCGATTTCTATGCCTGAGTGCTTCGATGTCTAATAATTAATCTTCATTCGTGCATCGCGTATCAATGCGACTCAGGTTGCAGTTGTTATCACCTCGGACTATTTACCCTGTTCGATTGCCGATGCAGGTATCGAACAAACCCTGGAATATTGCTACGCTAGCTGCTAGTGTGGTTCGATAAACGTTCAAGGGGAAATACTCAATTAGAAGCAAAGGAGATGAGAAGGCGAGAAATATGATTTTGTTTTATTGAAAGGTGAGTTTAATTGTATCTAATTGTAGTACGTTGGTTGGTTGTATCAAAGCCAAAATAGTGTTTTGTATTACCATTAGATATCAGGAACGGTTCCATTTCTGCTATGTGAGATGGTTTGTGCCACGATGCTGTTGAATCTTGCTGTCTTCATCATTCGTCTAAAGTTGCTTCAAAAAACAGGTTGATTATCCTTTGAAACAGACTCGGGCCCACTTCTTTTCCTTTCTTTTTCAGAAGAAAAAAAAATCAAGGTCAAGACAAGACAGCAAGAAGCTGTAGTTGTCGTACGAGCTCTGATGCAATCTATTGTATTTTCTGGCATCGTGCATTATACCAGTCCATAGGGTTTGAAGAAAATCATATGTTATTTTCCCTGCCGTTTGACTTTGCTTTGGAGTGTCTAATGGTGAAATACGAACCTCCTTACTGCTGGGACGTATCACTTCAATATCACTCGGGCCTCACGCTCAACACTGCGGCACATAAACATTCCACCTCACTTGAATGACAACGATATTGCGAACAGCCAACTCAATAACAGCATAAATATTAAGCTATTGACCGAAAACCGAGCCTCCCCTATGCTGTAGTCTATGACCCAAAACTCCTGGTTTCGCCATGGTTACCCGGGATCCAACATCCAACACCCCACCCCACTCATTTTTTGAATGTTGCACTTCGCTCTCCTCTCACTGGAGGAGCCTTGCGTGCTCCCTTGATATCCGTGTCCGCAGACTTGGAATAGGGGTCAAAGACTCTCTTCTTACCCTTCTTGTCTGCCTCTCCACCGTTCGCTTCCTTGTTTGGATGCAGCACCGATGCAGCCTTGCTATAGTCGAAAGGCACTGCATCAAACTTCTTGACCTTCTCGTCCCGCTTCTTCTGCTTCTTCTGAGCCTTGCGGGCCTTCTTCGCTTCCTCTTGTCGAAGTCGCTCTTCTTTAGCCTTCTTCTCCTCTTCCTTACGCTGCTTGCGACGAGCACTCCTGGACGCCTTTCGGCCGGCTTCATCCTCAATAGCGATAACTCCGTTACCCTCCTGCATCTCCTCATCACTGTCCGATTCTGATGAGTCCGAAGTTTCGTCACTTGAGGTGGACTCTTCAATCGCTTGTGACTTTCGCTTCTGACCCCTCTTCAACGTGAACTCCTCATCATCTGCTTCAATTTCAGCATTGCCAGCTGCATTCTCCACATTATTGGTCTCATCAGAGATGGTGGCCGCTTCGGTGGTTGTATCGTGTCGAACGCCAACCTCACTTGAGCCTTGTTGTATGAATTTCTGCCAGGGAAAGGGAATGAGATCCTCCTCGGCCTCGGGCTGGCGGGCTGACGCATCCCACTGAGAACTGATCGGCATATCGCCAAATAACTGCGAGCGGGTCAGCCTGCTGACCGTGACCTCTCCATCGAGGTCTGGTAACCTTGTAGTCTTCCTCCTGACCGCAATAGGGATACCATTCTTCCTCACACTGTCCGGCGCCATCGAAGTAAAGAAATGAAGCAAGCTGGGGCCGCCCTTTGCTTTGGTCTCTTTGATCTGGCCCCAGATCTCGTTGAACCGCGACCTCGCGAGAGGCGCATTCAGCGGCAACAAGCTGTGAAGAGCCTTTGCATCAGGCGGGTTGATCCGGGCGATTTCACCGATATCCCTGGTGCTGAGAACGAAGTTTGTACTCTCATCCTCTTTCCTGGCAGTGTCGTCTCTCCACTTCCACAGGGCTCTGAAGACGGCAAATTGCTCACTGTCGAAAACCAGATGCGAGTTCTTGAAGACATATCCAGACCAACCGCGAGAGCCCTCGCCAGTCTCTTCATCATAGCCAGGATGCTCGTAGCGGGAGAGTGACTGTTCCCTTGATTTCTCCAAAGCTCGGTCGATGTAGTCCCTGTCAGCATCGCTTCTATCCGAAGCAGCAACGAGCTCGTTTCGAATTCGATCGTAGATGTAAAGTAGGTAGTGAGTATCGGAACGAGCATAGTACATCATCTCTTCGGGTAGTGGCCGTATCCTCCAGTCTGCCAGCTGATACTGCTTGTCTGCGTCAAAGTCGACAAACCTGGACAACAGGTAGGCTAAGCTCTTGGCCGGGTAGTGAAGTTGGTCGCATGCAAAGAAGGTATCAAATAGACCATTCACATAGAGTCCCAAGTCTCGCTGTAGCCATATCATGTCCATATATGCGCCGTGGAAGACCTGTTGATGTTAGTGACCACATCTGGTTATCGGCTCTAATACGCACCTTGATGATCTTGGGATCGGTAAAGACTTCATTCAAAACCTCGAGTTTATGGCGCCAGGGTTGCAGAGTATCCACGATCCAGTCCTTCTCTCGTGTGCTGATTTGCATGAGCGATACAAGTCCGACATAAGATCTGAAATCGTGATGCTCCAGGTCTACCGCAATCTCCTCTGCGCCCTTCAATTCTTCCAGCATTTCGAGAACGCCCTCGTATGTATCGACAAAAGTCGCCTTGGTTGTTTCGACTGGCTGGTACATTATGGGCTCTGACTCTTTGAAAACTCGTTTTGGGTATGCCATACGAACAATTTCGTGTTCATAAGGATGCTGGTATCTGGAAATAGAAAGTTAATATCTGGCTTGAGTATTGGATATCTGATCCTGCAAAGAATCAGGGAGAAGAGGTGTTGTAAACACAGGCGGACGTACTGTGGTGTGCCAGTTTCGTTGGGGACGACATTGAGGCTTTCTTCCAGAGACAAGGTGGCGTTTGGTTTCGATGTGAGCATTGGCTTCCAAGGAGCAGGAGCAAAGTTGTCGGGCTTCCGTTCGAAAAGGAGTTGGGGCTTGGACATGTTGGCATTTCGGATGACCTTGTTCGTCGACTTGGACTTCTTGGGCTTGTTCGACTGTAAGAGTTTAGCTAGAGTACCGATGAGAGAGTAATTGACATACAGGATCAGACCCGGAAGGCTCTTTTCTCTTGACAAGGCCTGTGTACTCATCCAAGGCCATGTCGGCCTTTTCGAGCGACGAATCGACGACATCGACGACGCCCCTCCAGCTCATCTCAACATCTTCCACATCCTCGAGCTTAGGCGCCTTGACGCCGCATGCCTTACCAGCAGACTGGAGCAGCCGTGTAGAGAGTTCGAGAATCCGTGAGGTTCGATCTTCAAGCTGCTGGCCGACGCTGGGATTGACTGTACGCTGGAAATTCAGGTCTTCGGCGGCGATTCGGTTCACGGTCTTGATTGTCGAGACAAGCGACTTCTGGACATTTTCCTGAAGAGACTTGAAGTCTTGAGAGTGCTCCATGTTTGCGACAGGAAATGCGCGTGGCGCGTGCAGGTGATGATTGTGCCTGGTGTCGCAATGCAGCGTTGACTCCCGAAAATTTACAAAGCTTTGTTATGCTTATCGATAAGACAAGATCAGGTCCCACATAGGTCCAGGTTGGCTGACAGGTTATTACTGAGACGTTGTCATTAGTATTAGAGGATGAAGTTTCTACCATAATTTAAATGAAGGAATATAAGTGAATTGGTAATTCTATTTTTTGTTTATGTTTTTAAAGCTCACTATCGGAAAGAAAAAAAAAGTCGCACTCGTACCAAGTCGCATATATCTTCTGCCTGCACAAAGGGAACGTAATGTACTTACCTACTAACATAAGCTTCGATTCTTCAACCATGAGATGAACACATCCATATCAATACTAACGTATTTCATAATATCACTCTCACGACAATTGTTTAAACCCAGACAATTGCATAAGGAATAATAAACTGAGGAATTTACCCGCGGCTACCGGGCCGATGGCTATGCACACCTCTTCGATTTGAGACCGGAGGGAGGGTTGCAGTTCACTGACGACTTCGATTCCAGACTCACCAATTTTTCTCATTTCGCGCTCTCTTCTTGTAGGTCAGGATGTTCTGGTCCGGTCGATACAGATCAAGCCAAACATGGGCCTTGTCCTTGCTGTCAATTGGTTGACAGTATCAGACACGCTAGGGCTTGCAGTTTTTATCTGATTGAACACAGACGAATATGCTCTGAATGCGTCACTTTTCCATCAGCAGAGCTGTTGTTGTTAAACAGCTTTTAGAACTACCTAAGTCTTGAATCACTGATGTGGGGACTAGTACACTTTGACCGATTTTCCATATACCTTGAAAATTGGATATACAAGGGCAACGTCCGTCATGTCCGTCCGTATAGTGGCCGATGAATCGATTTCACCTCCGGAAACACCTCCGGACTATCCTCCGGGAAACCTTTGGAACTGCAGTAAGCACCAATAGACAGATGCATAGAAGTGGAGAGAGGTGGTTTGCAGCTAGCTCTTGGATCGTGACTGGGTGTTTCTCAAGTTCTCATTGCTACTGTCCATTACCTCGTGGGCGGGTGACAGGCGTACGATGGCGTTAGATGTGCTGTTTTCATTTGTGATAGCGACCCGGCCCGTGTAAATGCCTCCCCTCCACTCCCACCTCACCTCAGGTTGAAGGAAACGGGCCGGATCTTGAAGTTGAGCGAATAGACATCAGCCGGGAAGCGGAAGCTATCGGCTTGCGGGATAATATTTATTGGGTGAGGTAAAAGAAAGCATGAGATATTGCTTATTGTTAGGAGATCAGATCAGATCAGGCGTTTGCATGCTGTATACGGGTAGTCCATTTGCACATGTCGTGAATCAGTTTATTAGTGCACCTTTCAACTCATTGACAATTCTGACAGTCAGGTACATCCGTCGGTAACTGAGGTGACTGGCTGCTTCAAATGCCCCTCACCTACTAACTTATCCTCTGCCCCTCAGTCACATCCTTGCTTGCTTGCTTCTTTCTAGCTTCTGTCTATTTCTTCTGTTGTCTTAAGACCTCATCTCTCCCTTTCGAATTCTCTCACCTGTTTTTATTCCGTAGCGCCATCTCGCTCATCTCCGTGAGACCCTTTTGCCCAAAACATCTGACTGTCAATATCAACAAGAGGCCCTTGCTTCTTCAATTATCTACCGTCTCCGCTTACCACGCTCTTCTCCAATAAATCGACTGACCTTACGCTCGATAGCGTCATCGGTTCAAGGTACTCACTCAACAACCCAAAGCTCTTACCTTAGTACCTTAGTACGCTAGCTCCCTCTCGGCTCAATACCAACTGCCCCTCCACTCCATCAACCAACGACCACAAACAACCGCAACGAGACCGATTTCACTCCGACTTTTCTCTCTCTCTCAAATTCTCCATCTCAATCTTTCAACTATTTTCCAACGACAGTCACTATGCCTGAGTCTGTCGGCGAAAACGGCCAGTCCGCTCCAGGCCGTCTGTTGCTGCTCTCCAACCGTTTACCCATTACCATCAAGCGATCTGAAGATGGCAGCTACTCATTTTCCATGTCTTCTGGTGGTCTCGTCACTGGCCTCAGTGGTCTGAGCAAGACCACTAGCTTCCAGTGGTATGGTTGGCCTGGTCTTGAGGTTCCCGACAACGAAGTCGAAGGCATGAAGCAACGACTAAAGGACGAGTACGGTGCGCATCCTGTTTTCATCGACGATGAGCTTGCCGACAGACATTACAACGGTTTCTCGAGTAAGTAATACAAGATCCATGCTATTAACCATGTATTCCTGACTGCTGTATCTTTCAGACTCGATCCTCTGGCCCCTCTTCCATTATCACCCTGGTGAGATCACCTTCGACGAGTCCGCCTGGGCCGCATATCAAGAAGTCAACCGCCTCTTCGCCAAGACCGTTATCAAGGATGTTCAAGATGGTGACCTTATTTGGGTTCACGACTACCATCTTATGCTCCTTCCTCAGATGCTCCGCGAAGAGATCGGTGACTCGAAAAAGAACGTCAAGATTGGCTTCTTCCTTCATACCCCATTCCCTAGTAGTGAAATTTACAGAATTCTGCCCGTACGAGAAGCACTTCTTACAGGAATCCTTGACTGCGATCTCATCGGCTTCCACACATACGACTACGCCCGTCATTTCCTTAGCAGCTGCTCTCGCATTCTCGAGTGCCCAACAACCCCCAACGGCGTCGATTGGAATGGCCGCTTTGTGACCGTCGGCGCGTTCCCCATCGGCATTGATCCTGAAAACTTTGTTGAAGGATTGAAGAAGCCAAAGGTGCAGGAGCGTATCGCTGCTCTTAGCCGAAAGTTTGAGGGTGTCAAGCTTGTCGTTGGTGTCGATCGCTTGGATTATATCAAAGGTGTCCCTCAGAAACTGCACGCCCTCGAAGTCTTCCTCACCGAGCATCCGGAATGGATTGGAAAAATTGTCCTGGTTCAGGTTGCTGTGCCCTCAAGACAGGACGTCGAGGAGTATCAGAATCTTCGTGCCGTTGTCAACGAACTGGTTGGTCGTATCAACGGAAAGTTTGGCACCATTGAGTTCATGCCTATCCACTTCCTCCACCAATCTGTCACCTTTGACGAACTCACTGCCCTGTACGCCGTTTCTGACGTCTGCCTGGTCTCATCCACTCGTGACGGCATGAACCTCGTATCTTACGAATACATCGCAACACAACAGAAGAACCACGGTGTCATGATTCTTAGTGAATTCACAGGTGCTGCTCAATCTCTCAATGGCAGTCTTATCGTCAACCCTTGGAACACGGAGGAGCTTGCCAACGCCTTGCATGACGCCGTCACCATGAGCCCCGAGCAACGCGAGGCCAACTACAAGAAGCTCGAGCGTTATGTCTTCAAGTATACAAGTGCTTGGTGGGGTGCGAGTTTTGTCGCCGAAATGACTCGTCTTAGTGCTGAGGGCTCTCAACCCAAGACTCTGCGCAATGTCTCGGGTGCCGTCATTGGACTTGAACAGAAAGCACAACAGGCCGTTGCTGATCTCGAGAAGAAGGCCGCGGAGCTACTGACAATCAGCGAGACAAAAGAAGCCGAGCCAAGTGCGGAACCTTCTCAATAAAAGTTGTATTCTAGCAATGCGGTATGGGTATGAAACGACGAGTTCACGGTACGGGGTTCAAGCGGTCATGGTTTTGGGATATTTTTATAGTCTGTTACTATTTTCTAAATAAAATCAACATTGATAAAAACTGTCATTTCTATCTCCAGGCTTGGCTTATTGAGCCAAACATGTTTTCACTATTAAAAGACAAAGTAGAGATGGCGAGAATGAGCGTGAAGAAGATAAATTGGGTTGGTTGCCATGCAAATGCATCAGCAGCTGGTATCTAAACAAAAACATGAAGGTTGGAACAACCCATGCCTTACAAATTCCAAAGTCCACCAAAACTCCGTTTCTGATCTCATCGTGAACACATAATACTCCTGATCACTCCCAACTGTCCCAGACTACCCGAGTTGTGAATTTGAGGCTCTCTCCCACTTAATAGGGTGAGTCGACGATGTCATCCTTTCCTAGCTTGTAACGACCACTGTCTCGGGTTCCAATGCGTCCAGAACCTCGGCGCGAATCGCTCAGTCGAATATCACCAATGATACTCTCACGGGTGGGATTCTTCAGGCTTTGTTTTGCCACCATATTCACTTCATTGGGCAAAGCAACAATGACGTTCTTGTCAGAGCCAAACTTGAAGTCGTCAGCCTTGACCTCCTCTTCATAGCGCTTGATTTTATAAGCTGCCTTCATTCCTCGAAGGATTCGCTTCAAGTTCCATTCGATGATGTATGGGCCGGTCGCAGTGATGATGCTTGTCTCCTCTGCGCCCTCGCCGGTGTTGAACTTGGCAGGAGTAAAGTCAACACCCTTGCCCGTCTCATGGTAGAACTGAGCCACATGCTCAGGAGTCAATGCCAGTCGTCGAGGATGAGGTTTATCGTTGGCAGCGAATGACTTTTCAAAGCCCAGTTTGCCCTCGTTCTTTCCAGACTTTTGCTGTGCATCAACAAGGAGGATGTAGTTCTTGGTAGTGCCCAAGATCCACCGGCCATCGGCAGATACGTCAATACCAGTGATAGGATCACCAAGGGCAGGGAGCTGGGTCTTGGCTCGGATGCCGAGGCGATCAAAGAGACGGATGTCGCCCTTGTTGCTGGCGACAGCGATGTAGCCCTTTTCAGTAGTTGCGAGAGCGGAGAAGTCATTCTTTGAAGCGTACTGCTTCATTTCGGCATCAACAAGTTTGTGACCCGACAGTCGAGGGTCGATCCTATACAGGGCGTTGTTGGAAACACCCAGGAACGTCTGCTCAGACGTCATCTGGGCGAACTTGTTCTCGGGAGCAAATGTGACAACGGGGATGTCATCATGAACGTTCCACTCATCCACGACCTTACCGTATTCGAGATCCATACGATAAAGCTTGTTGGGATCAATCTCGTTTTGCAAGATAAGGTCACGATCCTCACTGTGGAGCATGACTTTCTTGGGGTTCATGAGCTTGCCGGAAGGTGTTGTCACCTTGGATATGTTCGTGGAGAACTCAAGGTGATTATTGGGAGTGTGTTTGAACACGCCAATCTTGGAGCCTCGAACGACAAAAGAGCGGTCATGCTTGTAGCCAACCGCCAACTGGGAGTTGACCTCACCATCTGCGTTCCTAGGGAAACTGCTATCGTTTTCCTCATCGCTGTCGTACTCCTCTTCTCGGGCACGATCATCCTCGACCTCCTCCTCCTCCTCCTCTTCTTCTTCTTCCTCCTCTTCAGTGGACGGTGCATCCTCCATGGTCAAATCACCGAATGCGTCAAGAACATACTCACGCTCCCTGTCTTGCATCTTGGCCCACTTTGTTTCGTTAAGTTTCTCCCAGATTGCTTGCATAATCGCTTCCTGGAACTTTTCCAGGGTGGGCTGGTCCTTGAACCTAAGAAGCCAAGATCGCGCAGTGCCATCGCTGCTGAAGTGGTTGAAGACAAAGGAAAGATATTCGAAATCGAAAACGGGGTTGAAGTCTGCAACAACTGGAGTACCCAAGTATGCCTTCTCACTCGACTCAATCTGAATCCAATACTCCCACTGGCCAACCTCCGAGACCTGAGCAATCACAGAGTCGTCGACGAGCGCAAAATGGCCAGGCTGAGGGTCGTACACATGAAGTTCTGCAGTAACAGCGGCATAGATTTCCAGCGCCTCAGGAGGGTTGTTCGCATCTGGTCCAGTCAGAACGGGCGCCTCAATCTCCTGCTCTGGTACGAAAGCAGGCTCCCGCTTAACAGCGGAGTTCGCCTGGTTCTTGGATAGCATATCGTCCACGGATTCGATGGATCGGGCCAAGGTAGGGCTGTGTAGAGGACTCGCTGGTGGGATGGGCTCTTCCTCTTCGAAGTCGAACTGCTGGAGGTCGGCTTCTGTAGCCGTGGAATGAGGCTTGCGATATTTGCGCTCGTACTGACACTGTTGAGCGACTAGCACGAACTGCTCTACCTGGGCCGATGTAACAGAAGGATCGCAAACGAACTGGAAGAGGTCACCGGTATCACCGCTGAGATCCTTCCAAGCAAGAACTTTGTCGCCGCTCTCTCGAATTTCGAAGCGGAAGAAAAGAGCCTCGTCTAAGAGGAAAGTCTTCTCATCCTTCTCGGATGCAAGGGCATCGATTTCCGCGTCCTCTCCTTCTTCTTCTGCAAGGAGCTCAGCTTCGCCTTCTTCAAAGACACGCTGGACGACAAGTTGGTATTGGAATTCCTGGTTTGTGCGACGAATGCGGATGGCTGAGTCTCGGAAAATGAGTTCGGAATAGCCTTTGGGAGACAAGGGTCGAACGAGATAGAGCTGGCCTTGCGGGAGCTCGATCAATGCTTCTTGCGTGCTTGAACCAAAGATCAATTTACCGACTGGAGAAGAGATAGAATGTTAGCAAGAGCGGAAGATAGTGTAATGAAAACGAAGAGTGCGAAAGAGGAAGGGATGCGGCAAAAAGCAGTGAGACTGTTGGTCTTTATGCTGAAGATGTAGATGTTGGTCCAAGATGGGCAGGGATGATGCGGGGCAGCTACTTACTTCCTCGTAGGGCGAACATGCTGACCCTGGCCTCTTTTAAGAGGAAAGAAATAACAGGTTGAAGAGAAGAGAAGGGAAGCGCGGGTGTGATGTGACACTTGAACGGTTGCTGGCGTGAGATCACGAAGTCGCGGCGCAGATGTTTCCCCAACCAAATTCAGTAGGAGAAGAGGAAATGAAGGAAGTGAAAGTCGACGACGCTATCTATCGGTGCACGGAACTAATAAAAGGTCGTGACGTGAGGACCCAGGAACAGGCAGGATCAGGCAGGATCGTCTTCCTGATCGCTCACTGGCTGTTAGCTCCCGTTTCGTTTCGTCTTGTGACAGTGACAGTGCAAGGGAAAGAGCACCAAAGAGGGTTGATGATGAATGCTTGGTTTTGGGCAGGCAGGATCAAGGATCAAGCTAGAGTGAGCGCAGTAGAGTGTGTGCAGGGAGGACGAAGTGCGTCATAACAGGAAGGAAGTACTGTTGGAGAGAAAGACAGCGGTTGCCTCCCGCCTTTTTTTTCTTTGTGTACTTTGAAGAACTTGGTTGGAGGGGTGAAGAAGGAGGGGTCGTTTTCGCCACAACTGACGGACGCCACTGAGGCTACTTACCGACCAGAGTGGGGCATGGGGAAGTTGGGGATAGTTGCAGGTGGAGATGAATAAATTGGTCTTCTTAGATCAGAATTGGTCTGTTCAACCAGTCTTTATTAAGCCAAGTAGACAATAGATAATCTTAAAAGAAATAAAGTATTCATACTAAAACTAAATATCATAAGTACAGTAATCTTTGAGGTTAAATTAGATATCCCTATGTTAAGTTATTTATCTTAAGTAACTATCTTAAGTTATCCTTCTTAAGACCTATCTTGAGATTTATCTGAAGTTATCTATAAGTCTTATTCTTTTATTATAAGCTTTTACTTATAAGGTATTCTAGCTGTACTAATCTTAGTAATGTGCACTTCATTTTAACAGATAGTAAATACGGGTAAGAGCAGAAAGCAGCTTAAGGTAGCTACTCTAATGACTAGCTGAGCTGGTTAGTAGTAACATAGCGGTAAGATGTATCATAAATACCTAACCAACAAAATACGGCGTCGTGTAATTTCCCGTAAAGATACCTACCGTGCCCAAAATAGCAAATGATACTGATATATCGGAAGCACATCCAACAAAACGGCTAAACAAACAGGATGACTTGCTCTGATCAAAGCACTGGCCTCAATGAATAAGTGAAGCTCTCAATACCAGATGTGTAGCATACACCCTCACCAATAACAAGATCCGAGGATTTGACACGAGGAAGCTCAAGGGGATAGTAGTGGAACAACTGAGGATGATACCAAGAAATGGGCTCGAAAGTATCCGGTCCCTTACCAGAGACTACTGAATTGGGAATCTCAACGCCTAAGAGCCAGGTGAGAAAGTCGGCATTGACGTGCTTGGACGAGAAGATCTCATAGACGCATTGCTTCTAGCCAGTCTTGGGATCAGTGCGTCCAGCTCCCTCTGTCCCCTGTTTTGGCTTTTCGTCTTTACCAAGGGTAGTGAAGACAGTAACGGGTGCCTTACTTCCAGACTTCAAACCGAAGAATTCAGGATTGAGCTCCAGTAGTAATGCAAAAGTGTGACACATAACTTGGTATAAGTAATCTCATCGAGAACATCCTCTTCGACCTTGTATTGCTGAACTGCCAGGGACTGGCGATGATGACATTGTCGAACTCAACACCTTATTGCTCGACCGTGTCGTCCTTTAAGCTGGCATCTTTAGCTGTGATGGAGTACTTGGAGGAAGATAGCTGCTCTTGCTTCTGAATCTTTTAAATACCCGCTACGATCGTGTTGCAGTAGACAGTAACACTGCCATCCATAATTATATTCTCAAAGATCCGCCATTTACCTATTTCTACAGACATAGTATTATTTATTACTAGTCAACCCTATTTTCGGTTAGGAAAAGAGGGTGCAAATATGTAAGATAAGAACTTAAGACAAGAGCTTAAGATAGGATACTTAAGATAAGTTACATAAAAGATTTCTTAAAATTTATATACTGCTTCTCAGCAGCTATACTCCCGTTATACCTGTAATCTTAATGAAGCCCCATATGGCAGTCATGGCATTCTTCTTGAGTTGGTAAGGCTCGCTCACTATGAGCTTGAAGCGTTTACTGGCATGAACAAGGATATGATTTGCACCGACAAAGATGGAAACGGGTGTCAAGGATTCACGATTAATTACCTTGGTAGACACGAAGAACAATCGCCTCAATTCACAACCTTGGATTTGAGTGCCAGATCAAGACACCCAAAATAACCACCTTCTGGTTTCACAATAGCACTCAATCATAATCATGTAAGAACGGCATTTCAAACAGTAAATTTGGTATCTCTGCGACACTCACGTCTCATATGATTCATCCTTATCGAATCCAAAAAATAGTCCAAGCCCAGGCCTGCCGTTTTGCGGCACCCTTCATATCATAACAAAGACTACCCAGGGAATCATTATCTTTCCTCTCTGAACGCCAAGCTAAATGCAAAGTTATGCAACCTTTCCACAAAAACAAGAGACTTTGAGTCAAAATACATAAAATCATGAAAAATGTCTTCTTTTGGGCCTTTCGTGTTCGTGAACCCCATAACCCCAAATCAAGTCGTGATATGTGGAAGGTGAATTGTGTAAGAAGTATGTTAAAATAACATGTGACAGTTAGGGGCTTTCCTCGCTACTACTACTGTAGCCACTTTCAATTGCTCCAGCTGTATCCATAGAACTATCATTTGAAAGCGCCGGGTTGGCGCTATTACTCTTGCTTGCACCCTGAGCAGTGCCAGCAGCCGCAGCAGCGCTACTAGTGCGGCGTGCAGCTTGTCGGGGTCGGTTTGGTAACGACTTCGGATCTCGATTGACGTCGTAGATATTCTGGTTGGGTGAATCATCAGGTTCATCACCCTCTTCATCGCCACTGCTTAGATCAACGCCGTCAGGATAACCGTCTGAGTGACGTTGCACTGTTCGTTGGCCAATAAGATCCCTCAACGACGTAGACATGTCATCTTCCGAGCTATCCTCATCGTCATCGGCTGTCGACTCGGTAGGACTGAATGGCGGGAAGAAAATAGCAGGAGGTGGTAGAGAAACCGGTGTCAATCGCTTGATGCGGCCCGACATATACTCGATCTCGATGGGTAGGGGGGCCATGATGGGCAATGGCTTTGAAGCGCCCAGGATTGGTGAAGATGTTGACATCGTCGCCAATCGACGAATAATACCATCTGTGTTTTCACTGGTCCTCCTGCCACCAACTCGCGGGAGCGAAGATAAGTCGTCTTGCTTAGGTCGCTTGGTTGAAACAACGACCATGAAATGATCTTCAGGCAATACTCCTCCCAAACCGCAAGGCTCAAGGGGGAAATGCTGCATATATTGCGCGTTATCGGTCCATGTAAAGTCCAAATCCACCTCGCTAGCATCATCAGCGTCATCAGTGAGACTTGGCGGATCTTCGCTGTCAATGTCCATTGCTGTGCTTTGCTGAGTGGACAAAGGCCCACGATCAGTCAACGGTCGGTAGTTGATGAATGACCCAGAATCTGTTCGTCGAAGAGGCGATGGGGGGACCTTGAAGTTATCCTGATCCGTCTGAGTCTGGCCAGAGGCACGCATCTGCGTGGTAGGAGACATGTCGCCAGGGTCTCCAGACAAATCTGTGCAGAAAGGGGCACCACTATAGTAGATGATGGCACCATCGTGGCGGCGCTTCCTGCGACTGGAAGCCCCAGAGCCGCTCAGTCCCCATCTCGACTCACCGATATTGCTTTCCTCTGGAGGGCCAAATGAAGAGACAGTTTCATCAAGTGATGTCTGGCCTCCTGAAGAATCCTGCTGAGCAAACAAAGGCTTGTAGTGGAAACTTTCGGATGGGGCACAAAGCTGCGGGTCAAACTTGAGACCATTCTTGCTTGAGCTTCCAGACTGGAACTCATCACCTGTTGAGCGACCTGTTTTCTGCCGTTTGCGCTTGTTCTCCAAACCATCTTCAGTGTCGTCGGTAGATGGACTCTTTTGAGAATTATATCCAGAGCTGTCGCTGCTGAATCTAGTTCCCTCTGTTCCACCTCTCCAGCGAATCTTGCGACCATCGGGCGACAACTGAAATTTCGTACTGATACCCGAAACAGCGGAGCGAACAAAATCAGGGGTGACATTGATCATATGAAGCTGAGCCAAGTTGCACAGCAAGTTCAGATAAACCCATCCCTCAGCGTCGGGATGAACATCCTGGTTATGCTGCTCGGCTAGTAGTTCCGGCGGTACCAAACCCAAGTGTCGGATATAATCCATGTTCTCAGCCGGAACCTGGGTGCGATCAGGGTCCAAATCACGGGGTCGTGTGGGCCGTTGCTCTGGCAGGGTTGTCATTGGGGGCGATGGGTTCGTGCCTGACCCAGTGCTGTTGCCATTGCCGCCAGATTCAGTGTTATCTCCGTTAGAATTAGACGCAGAACCATTGTCGGCAGATCGACTCTTTTTACCAGAGTCACCAGATTGCTGCTCAAGGGGAAGAATTCGAGCCTCTCTGTTCGGTTCCTTGCCACCGGTCTGGAGTGTTGGTGGTTCGTGAATGGAAGTATTCGATGTGTTTGCAACAGTAGGCTGTGTGTCTGCGACAACTGGCGCTAAAGCAGCAGAACTACCACTAGGTAGCACGGGCTGTTTCTTCACCACGTGGCGTCCGCCGATCTTCCCTGTGAAGAGCTGTTCCAATCGACGAACCACAAGTTTCTTCCTTTCTTTGTCTGTCATAATCATGTGTCGTGGGTACAAACCTTCAGGAATATCGCGAAGATAATTTTCAACTGCCTCCGACGACTTGGCCATGCTGGGGCGGTTCAAAGACTTTCCCGAGTTGGCGCCTGTTGACATGGAGGCATACGCAGAATCAGCTGGGCGAAAATTGGATCCTGAAGATGACGATGCATGTTTAGATCCAGATCCAGAATACATGTTATCGCGAGTAGCATGTCGGGACTTCTTCTTGTTCTGCGACGACGATGCATTGGGAGATCCGTCAAGGCTTGCAGCGAAATCTCGAAGGGTCGCTTCCAATTCTCTCTTCTTCTTTTTCGGAAGCCCATGTACCTTGATCTCGAAGAGCTTCTCCTTTCGAAGCATATCAGGACCGGTGT
This sequence comes from Fusarium verrucosum, assembly GCA_013623715.1. NCBI lineage: Eukaryota > Fungi > Ascomycota > Sordariomycetes > Hypocreales > Nectriaceae > Fusarium > Fusarium verrucosum. Next base: position 174,084 of record JABFFJ010000025.1, read on the forward strand.
TCTTATATCGCTTAAGCTCTTCCCGGAGCTTCTGAATCTCTACTGTAAGATCGTCGATAACGCTTCTGTAGTCATCTGCACTGCTGCTGTGTGCTGCGGTAAGTTTAGGGGGCGCAAGTTGATGGTGGTTGTAGTAAGTTTTCTCTTCATTAGAGGAGTCGGATTCTTTTTGGAAGAAAGGGGGGTCAACTGTCAATCGATCAGTCTACTGTTCAAAGTGATCTTTCCAAACATCATCTCTTACCTTCCATAACATTACTGTCGAATGTGGCTGTAGGGTTTTGGTTTGACTGATCAAACCATGTCTTCGGATCGCTCTGGCCCGTCTCGTGACTGTCGCCTGATGAGTTTCGTCTGGGCGATGCTGTTGTGGTCGTCTTGACAACGGGCCCTGAGCCCTGGCCGGCCTTGAGTGATGCATCGTGGGTTAATCGGTGATGACGCAGCGTGACCGAGTTCGCTGGGGAAGTTCGTCGGGGAAGAGGATGGCCAGTCTTGGACGAAGACGGCGGCGGTTGCGTTCCGTGAGAAGTTTCTTCGTTAAGTGGCATTGTCTTTCATATAATTGATGAATGGAATATTGATGGATAATTCAGCATTTCCTGAAGTGTGAAGCAGAGAGCATGTCGTGGAAGTGGTTGTCGAGATGGGTTCTCGTATAACCCAAGGGTCCGACGATCCGTGACGTAGAGCCTAGAAGCACCCTGCAGTGGGCTAGGAGCCTGGACGTCAGGGGGATGGTTAGCACAATTCATACATTAATGAACAAAAACAGTGTGGATGGAGGTATGAGCAATGAAGGTTCTCGCAAACGGCAGAGACGAGCTGCCATTGGCTGCGGGGTGAGGACCGATCGATCGATCGAGGCTTCATCGCCAAATGACGAAAGATGATGAGAGACGGGTTACACGGTCTCAGAAAGGGAAAAATACCGGGTGTTTCTGGGACACTCACTGATTCCAAAATTGACTTGAAAACAATCAAATCCTACAAATGATGCTCTGCCAGATTTCCAAATATTCTCCGATTCAACGATTTGTCGATTGATGGATGGGTTTGGTTCCCAGACTTCGGCAGTCGTGGGTATTGGTAGCGCGAAGCAGAGCTTCTCTCCACAATCAGGTTTGGGCCACAAACAAGCGTCGCATCCACCAAAAAAGAGTCGTAGCCGTTCAATGGCGATTCGCAGTCAGTTAACGAAGGTCTTGCAAGTTCGGTTTATTGACCAGAGATGGACGTGTTTGAGGTTGCCGGGTCTTGTTGGTCGTGTAATCGGTTCTTGGTCAAAATATCTTGCAATAGTTCTAAACAAGGCGATTCTTTGAATGTAGCAATTTCGCTGTGTACTGTTTGACCGTGGAATTCGAATCGGTGGTGGTTATTGCTGCGTCGGTGATCCGTGAGCGTGTTCTGTGAGCGTTTTCGCGTAAGGTGATATCCAATGCCGATCAGGTCAGGAAGTTATCTAGGCGAGTGTCGTGTTGACGGTAGAAACCTTGCTCGGTTCGGTATGAAGGCGGCAGCAACAAGGCAGCTCAAGGGACTGAAACGTATGTATGTATGTGAAAGAAGAGAGAGGAAATGGTGGAGTCCGGTATTCCAACGGTCAATATATTATGAGCGGACCAGGGTGGCACCAAGGTGGCAGTGGCACTGAAGCCGATGGGGTGTGAGGAAGCTGAATTAGGAGAAGCAACTGCTGACTACCGTCGCACGGCAGCGGAAGGGGAAAGAGAGGTCTGGAAGAGTTGGCTGTGGATGGGGATGGGGATGGTATGGATTTAAGCCGATGAGGTTAAGAGCTCTAGAAAGTGGGAAGAATAAACATAAACAAAGCCACAAGCCGTCTTGAAAGGATACTTAACAGGGCGAGATCTTGTTAAGGCTGAAGACGGATGGTGAGTCTGGGAGGCAAATTGGAGACAGTGGGCAGAGAGAAAAGAAGGCATTCAGGGCCTCCACAAGCGGTCGAAGAGTTTTGTCTTTCACTCCCCGTGCAGTAGACAGTGCAGTACGGTACGGTACAGTAGGTACAACAGCAAGTAAATCAATCAATCCATGCCCACGCCAGGGCAGCCGAGTTCCCGGGGCGCGGCGGCCCATCCATCTTGAGTCCAGCTCCAGCACAGCACAATTGGAGCAGCACAGCACAAGCACAAGCACACAAGGCGGCGAAGGGAAAGGAAAGGATGGGATGGGATGCAAGAGCTAGAAAGGCAGATCGAGCCCTCATTGCTCCGATTTCCAAGTTGCTGGAGAAGCATAGAGATCAGAGACCATCGGACCCAGTAAAAGCCGCCAAAAGCAGGGACCTACCTCCTCTAACGGCACGACTTTGGGTGTGGATCTCTAATCTGTTCACTCCCTTTTCTTCTCTAGACACGCCAACCTGCTCTACTTTTATTCCGCGAGTCGATAGAGACCAGGATCTTTTCAGTGCAGCAGTTTTCAGGGACCTTGTTAGAACTCGTATAGTCACGCCCACTTGACTTGTCACCTCAGTTGTCTTCGCTTACGCCCCCGGCTTTGTCTGAGTTGCGGGGGCTAGCAGAGCCTGTTTTGGCCAATAGAGCATCTTTCCGCCGGTAGAAAGAAAAAACAAGGCCCATTGTCCTTTCACTCCTCTGCACCCGAGCGGCCCTGTTTTCTTTCACCCTCCGTGTCCAAGCTGGCTGTAGATCTTGATTTTTATCTGTCATCGGTCTCTGCTCAACCAAGGCAATCTTGGCTTCCAGACTTCCAGACTCGATAGACTTGCAACCACCATTTGCCGGATGCTTTCATTTACCGACCTGCCAGGGCTGCCTGTCAACTCACATGCTCGTATCTTGACAAAACAGCTTCAGTTCCTTGGAAAAGGGTCTTTTCTTCCCATCATTTATTGGCCCTCCTAGTTGCGAATGGCCCCATTCTTCCATCAAGGCACAACCACCGACCGGCCCTGAACCCTTGTCCAAATGCTGATACGCTGTACCTATTCTAGTTGGTGGTTCTCTAGCCACCCACTTTGTGCATTTTGTACCCAACTCTCAGCTTGGCCAGGAAAATGATCTCCAGACACTTCGGCGGCAAGCGAAGAGTACAGTTTGTACTGTATGTACTGTCCCTACAGTACACACGGCCAAAAGACCAGCATCTTCATCGAGATTTAATGGTGTTATCTCTGCAGCTGTTGCTTATCAGTCAAACAGACTTCCCGTTTTACTCACCTTATAGTCTCACGATATCCTGTCATGATGAACATGCCCCGCTCGGACCAGGAACGTTTCTGACTGATGCTCACGCGTGCCTGATCCTTGACAGACTCATGCACCTACCCAAACTCTTTCCAAGTTTTTGCTGTTGTCTTCGTGATGCCTTCTCCATGCCCCCGTTGTCGTTATAGCAGGCCAACGTGTTGAAAAGAAAGATCAACCGCTATCGCCTCGTTTAGCGTGGGATCTGACGCGGTACAGTTCCTCTAGAACGCCCTAGACCTGTCATCAGCTGCCTAACTGAGGCTCTCTTTTGCAGATCATTTCCCTTGTGACGTTGATCCATCATCCGAGTGAGGAAATTCAGGGTCCTTGCAAGGCCAGGTCCCCTGAGACCCTGGTTGGAACAATTCGAACAGTTTCCATGACAGGAACCTTCATTCCTTGATTTCGCCCGCTACGTAATATTGTACTGTAGCAAAAACAAGAAACAAGAAATAATGAGGATTCTGGATGCCGTGTATTTCAGGTTCAAACTAGCGGTTCTGAAGCACAAAAGGTCACGGGACTTGATCAGGACAGTTGATAAAAACGGCCAATCCCGATGATTCTCCGCCTCAGGTCTTGTCTTGATAGACAGGGGAAAGTTCCCACAACACCAAAAAATGCATCTTCAGCCAGGATATGCACACTTGAAACCCAATTCCCTGTGGCAAGAGAATGCCAAGTCGAAAATCTAAAAGAAAAAACTCAATGTCAAGTGGCAATACACGATTTAGGCGCGCTTCGCCACTTTGTCGTTCGGATCTTAGCGACCGGAGACGCTCTGATTGGGCAGATTGACGCTCCAGCTCTTCTCGATCTCGAGGAAGCGCAGCAGTAGCTTAGATCGAGCTCCACGGGACGACCCTTCGTGCAGAAGTGGCTGGGGTGGACCATCGATATCATCCAATCTTCTTGTTCCCTTGGCTTGGAAGCTTGATTCTCGCAGTAAAATGCCGATCAAACTCCCTGAAGCACGAAGCCATCTCCATTTCAGAGAGTCTGGCTTGTTCTTATCCCTAGCCACGGTTAAACAGGATTCCCAGGTGATGGGACTTTGAACAATTCCCATGTTGATCACTTGTTGACCATCGACGTTGCCTCTTGGCCACCCCCTTGATTCAGAGCCGATAAACGTTCGGCCCTGCTGGCCGGTGGATTCGGTCGAGACCGCCTCCAGGAACAAACGTCCCCGTACGTGGGGAGCGTTGTGGCCAATTGGCCACCCCGAGATGAAGCATCGCGAGATGTGACGCGAATCTTGGTGTTGCAGACTTTAAGATCGATCTTTATCTTGTCACAGATCGACATATCTACTCGGCTGTACTGTACAGTACAACCTATGACAATGGAAACCTCGAGCGTTCTAGTGTCATGACACCCTAGATCTGTCGGGGCGGGCCCGTGAGGTTAATCATTAGCATTGACGATGCGCACGCGATCTTTGAAACTTGCAACGGATGGTTAAGCTTCCGTGTTTGTCTTCAAGATTAGCCTCAAGCTGAGTGTACGACCTGCCCTGCCGAGTACAGAGGCGCATTGCGCCGAATTGAGTCACCAGTCATGCCGTCACAGTCCATTACTCGACCATTCCATATTCATGTCATCTGCCACGAGCCACTATGGTTGCCGCGAGGCACAGTTCTTCGCTGCGATGACTATCTCACCGCCTGCGATAGGTCAAGCCAGGGTCTCGGTCAAGGTCTCGCCCTGTCTATGGTTGTTTCTTATTCCCGCTCGATCTTCGGGATGTTGCCATTCTCCCACGATCGTCACCAAAATTGGTACGTACACCCATCTGACAGGCAATCTCCTTACAACACATTTCCCACAATCCAGATGCTTTTAGCTCCCGCATGCTAGTTCACTCTCTGCAGAACCCTGGGTCGCAGGAGCGGGACCTCCGGTGTCCCCTTGACGACCAGGGTTCTAGATATGCTGCGTGTCCCCTAGCAGATGCTCTACAGTACATGAAGCCACGCATATGACCCCTGGACGATCGTCGAGCATTTGAGTGAGGAAATGTGACTTGTGAGGTTGCACAGATCTGAAGATGTGGGCTTTGATCGACCAGCATGCGGGAGATGATCTCTCATCTAAAGCATTGTTTCGCGGCTCCGACTCCGAACCATATTATTGGCTGAGTGTTTTGTGTGTATGTTGAATGAATCAAGCTCTATATACAGTTGCCGTCTGCTTGTGGTAGTCCTTCACGGCAACTCCTCTTCTTCAACCGATTGAGTCCAAGAAAGCCCGGCACTATCACGACTCTCCGTGCTAGTCTTTCTTTTTTTAGGTCCGCTTTCACCGGCATCATTCAACCACTCGGAGCATGCCCTTGCAGGTTTGTCCATGTGCCAAATTCATAGTTGGCCCAACAGGTTTACTGCCTGTTTATGCACTTGGCCAGCATATGAGGAGCCCAGCATTTCAGTTCATTACCGCAAGTATATTGGCTTGGCACATATTCTGTGGGCTTTTCAACATCTGATGTCTGGCCTGAAATAGTTTTTGCATTTGTGCCCAGTTTGTTATTCGCTGATCCCAGTTCTTGCAGACTATCACGGGACGCACAACAGCCACTTCATGTCTCTTCTTAGCCATTGAAATTTATACAAATATCCAGTGGCAATGCATGACCAGCTGAACCGGCCTGAAGTACGAGTAATGCTAGATTTTGTTCATTTCAATGAATCAAGATAATGCTATATTATGTTTATGGTTCTTGGTGGCTTTAGGGGGGTGCACTATTGGTGAGATGAAGTACTCATGACTTGATACATGACACTGTCAATCTTTACATTGTATCTGAAAGCTTAAGAAAAGGTACAATTCATTCGAATGTTTGTTGGGGTTAATGCAATAGTAAGATGATTGTTGCTATTGAGACTCAATAGTCGGAGATGATAGTCTGGCTTCCAACTCGGTTCATTTGAGTCGCAGACAAATTGCAGTTTCAAAGCAAAATAGACAGATTATGACTTGTAATATTAAATGAACCAAGTTTTAATAAGAGTGCTTTTGTTAAGAGAATCAATACTGGAATCGTGGGGGAAACTATTATTCTTATGTGACTCCCTGGTGAGGTATAGGGTGGGCACTATGAGATGGTGTCAACTCGTGGAATATTAAATTCTACTTGATCGAGATATAACCAAAGAATTAAGACAGAGCCGATAGGTACACATATTCTTTTTGTCTTTTTGTTCACAAGTATGAAGATATGCAGTATCATATGGGCGAAAGATGTCATAGTTAACCATAGCAGACAGTTGCACACTTACACCAACCAAAACAAACAAGTTTCTGAGAAACAACATTGTTATTCTCTATTGCTGATCATTTTACTTTTTTAAACCCTCGACTCTATGTCTATGCAGTCGAGTATAGCCTCTAAGCCTTTCTTCCCTTCCCAACTCCAAAGCCATTGCATCGGCTCACGCGAAACAATAACCAACAACCCACAAAGCGCTAATACCACTGCCACTACTGCTCCAGCATACCTCGGGATTCTTCTATTTTAGGTACGTGTAATCATCATCGTCATAATAATTAAGCCTTCTGGAGAAGGGACTTTCCACTCATCTCCTCGGGCTGGGGAAGACCCATGGCAGCAAGGACGGTAGGGGCGACATCACCGAGGACACCGTTGTCGTTCTTGAGGCTCCAGCCCTCGGGATAGTTGGCCATGAGGAGAGGAACCTTGTTTGTAGTGTGGCTAGTCTTGGGCTTGCCGTCGGGGAACTTCATCTCCTCAGCGTTGCCGTGATCGGCAGTGATGAAGAGGACGTAGCCCTCCTTCTTGCAGCCCTCGAGAATCTTGCCAATGGCCTTGTCGGTGGCCTCGCAGCCGATGATGGCGGCATCGTAGACACCAGTGTGACCAACCATGTCGGGAGGAGCAAAGTTGTTCATGACGAAGGGGAACTTCTGCTCACCAAGACGCTTGACAACCTGGTTGGCGACACCATCGGCAGACATCTCAGGGGCAAGATCGTAGGTAGCGACGGACTTGTTGGAGGGGACGAGATCCTGGGACTGGTCGCGGGTCTCAAGAGGGAAGACCTTCTCAACACCACCGTTGAAGAAGAAGGTGACGTGAGCGTACTTCTCGGTCTCAGCAATGTGGACCTGCTCAACGTTCTGCTTGCCTAGCCACTCGGCGAGGACGTTGCCCATGTGCTGGGGCTTGAAGGCAACCTCGAAGGGGTAGTCACCCTTGTACTGGGTCATGGTGACAAGAGGCTTGATCTTGGGGTACTTGAAGTCGGGAAGAGGGGATCGGTCGACATCTCCGAGAAGCTGAGTGATTTGACGGACACGGTCAGATCGGTAGTTGAAGAAGAAGACGGTATCATCATCTGTGTGCTTGTTAGATGTTGCTCGCGACATGTTAAGGTATTGTGAAGCTTACCCTTGATGCGGCGCTCATCGCCACCAACAATGATGGGAGTCAGGAACTCATCTCGGTCCAAGTCACCACCGCGCTCATATCGAGCCTTGACGGTAGCAACGGGGTCCTCAGAGGCCTCACCCTCACCGTGGACAAGGCCCTTGAGGGCGATCTCGAGGCGGTCCCAGCGCTTATCACGGTCCATGGCAAAGTATCGGCCAACAACGGTACCGATCTCACCAATACCAATCTCCTTGGCAGTGTCGACGAGCTCCTGCATGTAGCCAGCGCCGGACTTGGGGTCGGTATCACGGCCATCACCGAAGAAGTGGATGAAGACCTTGGGCACACCGAACTCCTTGGCGGCCTTGAGGAGGGCGTAGAGGTGGGTTTGCTTGGCGTGCTATTGTAATATAAGTGACTGATTGACGAAGGTTGTATATGATATGACTTACCACACCACCATGAGAGACGAGACCGCAGAGGTGTAGTCGGCCGTTTCCAGCAATAGCGCTCTGGAAGGTCTTCTTGATGACATCGTTCTGGCTCAGCTCGCCGTTCTTGATGGTCTGGTCGATGCGGACAACGTCCTGCCAGACAACACGACCAGCGCCGATGTTCAAGTGACCGACCTCAGAGTTACCCATGAGGCCCTCGGGAAGTCCCACCGCCAGCGATGAGGCCTCGAGCTCAGTGTAACCCTTTGAATCCTTGTAGAGGGAGTCCATGACGGGAGTCTTGGCGTTGGTGATGGCATCTCCATTCTTGGGGCTGTCGGCAGAGGGAATGCCCCATCCGTCAATGACGACTATAAGCGTGCAAGATTAGCATGATTAACCAGGCAAGCTCCAAGTATATGAGGATGAAACAGAAAGTGAGAATCCAATCCGGCCGCGGAACAATCGGCAATGTCTGAACAGTTGCAGGAGCCGTCTTTGAGCGTTGAGCAGGGAGACGAGTCATTACAGCTGAATTGTTATTGCTATCGCGATCGCGGGGCATGGAAATGGGTTTGTTGGAGGTGATGGAGGGGGCGGGGCATGACGACGTACTGAGGCAGGCTTTTTGATCAGTCTTAGACATGATGACTGTTTGTTGAATCCTTTTTTGTATTCTCTCTTCTTGTTGCACTGAAGCAATGACAGGAAAAAAGAAAGGAACGAGAAAAAAAGTAGAAGAAGAAATGAGACGAGGTATAAAGAAGAAGCTCTAGGAAGATAAGGATAAGACTGTCCTGAGTAAAAGAAATGATGCGTGATTTGATGGGCCCAGCCAGACACGACAGGACAGATGATTTTGCAGGGAAACACGTTAGTCGTGGTGGGGGTTATGTCATGTCACTCAACAGCCATGATTTGTATTAACACTGTGCATCGCCACTATTTAGACACTACCTCTACCGTACAATGATGAAGCTGCACTGTCAACCTTTCAACCTCTTTCGGACCGTCCACCCAACAACAAAACGGCCCCATCTGCTACTATATAAACCTCGATGCTATTACGGGACTTTTATGCAAGGCTGAACGAGTCCACTCGGCCTATTTCCCCGAGCTGTCTGTAAGCCAGATACCACTCTCACCTCGAACTACCTCCCTACCTATCACCATCATAATACACCGCATCCACACCGACCTCGCCTGATTCTCTCCCTCCCTCCCTC